>JAHBCN010007411.1:0-43491 GCA_019359885.1 Listronotus oregonensis | reverse complement strand
TGGGGATGTCTTGGACTGCTGGCTCAGGCTCAGGCTCGAGTTCAGGTTCAGGTTCACCGTTACCATTATCATCACCATCATCATCGCCATTTTGGTTAGGGGCTCCATCCACAGTATCGACGGATATAATAGGAATCAACTCATACTTTGCACGTATTTCTTCAGGTAAATGCGGTATATTGATTAGGTACTCTTTTAAATTTTCTGCTATCATTTCAACACAAAATGTTTCTAGTGTCAGGCTGCCATAGCAATATTTATCACAAAGATGAGCTCCTGCTAACAAAGCTGTGCTATCTTTCAGGTATCTTCTGCACTGATCCAAGGTGGCTTCATCATAATCCATTTCCCTTGCAAACTCCAACATCTCGTGGGCCATATCTCTTAGCTTAAACCCCAACCAAAACACGTAGGTGTATTGACATTCCTCAGTTACTAAATCGTCCAACATCTTTAACGACAAAAGAAAGATGACTGTACTTCACTATGTGCAAGCATCTGACTAGATATATGTAAATAATTTTTAACTATGAAACATTAAATGAAGAAAAAATACTTTTAACAAAATTATATAAAATTATTCTAAACACCCAAAAGTTAATAATGCCCTGGAACTCACATAATGGTTACTCTGCCCCAAATAGGTTAATGTATATTTACCATCCGAAGCATTCATTGCTGAATCAACATCGCTCGACATATTGTCAGACACACGACTCGGTAAAAATAGAGCAAATGTTTCACTATTAACCCGATCAAAAAGTGTAGCAAGAAGTGTTTTCCCAAATTGTGTATTCATAGGAACAATTTTCTTTATAACATATGGAACCCCCGGAATTAAATCAACCAACTTTTTGCGATTAAAATTGTCAGCTTCTTTATTAATCATAATATTTATATTTTCTAAAGTTTCTTTAGTAATGTTCATAGTTAAAAATATATTATTTAAATATCAAAAAATAATACCTTAAACAAACACTTGCACAAATCACGTTTAAGTAACAGACACAGTTTTATGTAATAGTAGCAATAGCAGCAGCAGTAGCACAAACAGATGTGTTGTTGATTATGTCATTCACTAAGCAAAATGCCTGCTTTTATTACAAACCATACAACCCCCACCATCAATAGTCAAAGTCAAGGCCGACCCATACAACCCCCACCATCAATAGTCAAGGTCGACCAAGGTCAAAGTCACCGTCAAGGTCAAGGGGCGGGGCTTGAGAAAGGAGTGGGGGGGTATGCACATCTGGCCATTCAAGGTTATATGACGTATCGCACACGTGGCCATTCAAGGTCAAGGGGCGGGGCTTGGAGTGGGGGGGTGCATGGGAAGGAGTGGGGGGATGCAGTCAGTATATTTGCTCTCTACTACCAACTGTGCAATTGTCGATGAAATTGGGGCACCCATTGCACATCCGTCAAGTTGCTTATAAAAAGAATCATTATACTGAAAGTATTTACTGGTAAGAGTAGCTTTACTTTAAAATCGTTTTGTGAAAGAGAAGTGTAATTTCTAAGGATGTCCCATTTTTCCTTTAGGATATGTAATACAAGATTTGTTGGAATATTTGTATACAACGATACTACATCTAGAGATATTAATTTATAGTTATGTGGTATTGCTGTTTTGTCTAGAAATTCTTTAAGGGTAAAAGAATCTTTTATGTAGTATTCGTTTTGTTTGGTAATTTTAGAAATACACTCGGATCGATATTTAGACATGTTATAAAACGGTGATTGAATAGAAGAGACGATAGGTCTTAGAGGAATGTTTTGTTTATGTAATTTAGGTAGCCCATATATTTTAGGTGGAATAGCATTGTGTATAGACAAACGTTTAGATTCTTGCTCGTTTATTGATTTTTTGTTTAACATTTTTTTTATTAGTGCATTGTTTTGTTTTTGGTATGCGTCGGTTGGGTCACTTTTAATTTTTTTATAGGTGTTAGTGTCACTTAGTAAGTCATTCATTTTGCTGTTGTAATCGCTTGTGTTCATTATTACCGTTTTATTACTTTTATCTGGTTTTAAAACTGTTATTTGAGGATTATCTTTTAAAAATTTTCTTGTTTTCGTAACTTGTTTTTGTATTTTTTTTTTGAGTTTTGTTACATTTAATGTTTTATGCCTTATTTTAATTTTATGATTTGTGATAACATTGACAACTTCAGCTCTAATAGATTCTTTAACATCCGAAGGTTGGTTGTAAATAGCCGATTCTACGCAAGCAATGTATTCAGACGTAGGTAGGTCTTTTTCGTGTTCAATTGATAAAGAAAAATTGGGACCTAACGCGAGTACTTCGGCAATTTCATCCGGTATTGGAGTATCTCATATGTTAGTTATGTTCCTTAGAAATTACACTTCTCTTTCACATAACGATTTTATTGAGGCAGTAAAGCTTACTCTTTCCAGTAATTACTTTCAGTATAATGATTCTTTTTATAAGCAACTTGACGGATGTGCAATGGCTGCCCCAATTTCATCGACAATTGCACAGTTGGTCATGGAATTTTTGGAAGAAGAGGTCATAAAAAATTTGAATATTCCAATTATATTTTTTAAAAGATATGTCGATGATTGTATTATGGCTGTTCCAGAAGATAAAACTACCGATGTGTTAGACAAATTTAACTCATATCACCCAAAACTGCAATTCACCCTTGAGGCCGAACAAAATGGCAAAATAAATTTCTTAGATATGACAATTATAAGAAATCAAGATAACCATAAATTAAAAACAATTTGGTACACCAAACCAACATGGTCTGGAAGATACCTAAATTATAATTCAAACCACCCGTCAAATCAAAAACATAGTGTCATTATAGGATTAGCAGATAGGGCAATTCAGTTAACATCTCCTGAATACAGAGGAATAGCACTAAATAAGGTCAGAGCTGTTCTACAAAATAACAATTTTCCCAAGAAACTCATTAACAAACTAATAAAACAAAGGATACACAAATTTTAAAACAAAGGAACCTCTAACAATAAACAAGAAAACGTGGAAGATAAAAAATATATTGCTATGCCATATACAAATAATTTATCAGAAAAAATTAAACATATTCTAAATAAACATAAAATAACGGTATGTCACAAAGGACAGAACTTAGTAAATCAGTTGTTTACAAAATTAAAAAGTCAAACACCTCACAAAAAAAAGTCAAATGTTGTTTATACAATTCCGTGTTCAAATTGTCCAAACCAATATATAGGTATGACAACCCAACATCTTAACAATCGTTTAAATGGTCACAAATACCAAAAATCCGCTTCTACCGCATTACACAAACACGAACACGAAACCAAACATAGCTTTAACTTTACAGAAACTAAAATACTGGATTTTGACAAAAACTACCATAAACTTACTATAAAGGAAATGATTCATATCAAAAAAAATAACAATTGCATAAAAAACAAAAAAGACATTGACAACCTAAGCCAAATATATTATAATTTAATTAAATAGTTAAAGGAAGTCACCTTATGGAAAAAAAAACCTCTTAGTTAAAAAATAAAAAAAAAATAATTAAAACTTGTCCCTACAAATTGAAAATTATCTGGACTACATAGCATAAGAATCTTTAAAATTGTTTTCGTATTTATAAATTTTCTTAAATATTTTTTTTTACTATAAAAAACACAAATTAAAATACTCATCCTTCCGGCTACCGACAGTGTGAATCTACCTGTTATAAAGAATGCCAACAATATGTTTCTTCAGGGTACGTACTTTTTGATTTAATAAAAAAGTGAACAACAATAAAATAAATTGTTTTTAAGTTTTAAAATGTATGTCTTATCATGTAATTGTTAGTATTTAATTGTTATTGCACGTAAATATAATGAAATAATTTAGACTGCATAATTTTTACAAATGTAAATTGTCCTATATCTCTATATTATTATTTTAAGTTGTATGCCTGATGATATATTTTTTTGTAGATGATATTTTTAAAATCATGAAAATACAATAAAAAAATATTTTGAAGAAGCCCTCCATGTAGGTGCGAAACGTAAAGAAATATTGTTGTTTGAATTATACAGAAAACCTCATACCCAAGAAACAATCAAGCTTAATTAGAATAAATGGTTTAAGAAATTTTTGAAAAAAAAAAAAATAATATATATATATATATATATATATATATATATATATATATATATATATATATATATATATATATATATATATATATATATAGTCCATCAGTACTTTACACCTATAAATATGCATTGTTTGACCTATTTATTTGTTTTGTATCACTTCCGGTTTGATTCAAAGAGACTGGTATTTTTAAATCTTAAATGGAACCATTAGTATATTTTCTCTTATTTTATATTATTGACCTATTTCCAATTTCTTTACAATTCCGCGTTGTTTTTTAAATTACTTAATCCATGGATTATATTATGGTTCATATATCCCTGTAGACTCATTTTTGGTTGCCCAAATAATGCCTCTCTTTTGTCGTTTAACGCTTCACATTCTATCTCGTGTAAGTATCCTCTTAGGTTACCGTGCCCTGTTAGCAGCCCTACTGATATGCAAAGTATTTTTCTACATTTAAACCGTATACATCATCAGGAATGAATAGCATTTAACCAGTAACGCTCCAGAAAGGACTAGAGATTTTACTACATAGATTGTGTCTACTTTAAGGAGGCAGCATATACTCTGGCCTATATAACAACAAACTGGAGGCTAATCAGAGTAACATTCGTCCCCAAACCTGGAAAAACCGGAGAGGATTTGGCAAAATTATTGGGACTAATAAGTCAGATATCGTTGGTGATAAGAGAAGTTGCTGGACAGGCACATCAGGAAAAAAGCTTTTAACAGATCCCCACACAAGGATCGATATGCATACACAGCAGATAAGTCAACAGAAACAGCATTATATGAGCTTGTAGAGAAGGTCGAATATGCTCTTAAATACAAGGAGGTACCTGGGTATAAAAAGAGGCGTTTGACAACACGTCCCTTACATCTATCTCAAGATCGTCAAAGCGCAGAGGGATGGACGCAATAAGCTGCAGGTTAATAGACTGCATGCTTAGTAGTAGATCAGTATATACTTCAATTCTTGAAGAAATTCTTGTAGCTCAGGTTAAGCGAGAAGTTCGCAGGGGGGCGTCCTGTTCCTACTGCTATGGAACCTTGTCATGGGAGACCTACTAAATGTCCTACAACTGAAAGGGCACCAAACATTGGGATACGCAGACTATCTCGTCATTATAGCTTAAGAAAAATTTAAAAACATTATTAGAAAAAGGCCCTAAACGTAGTTACCGGATGAATAAGAAAGGAGGGAAAGGTGTCGTCCTAGACTCTAAACCGACCTGGAACCAACATCTACAGAAAATAAGAAAGGAAGCGGAGATGACTCCTATATTAATAAGACACGCACATGAAAAAATATTGGGTCTTAAACCAAACATGGTTTATTGGTTATACGCATGGTGGTAAGATCTATGATAACATAGGCATCACTGCTATGGTGGAAAAAGATGCGACAAAAAACTGCTGTTACAGAACTGGCCAAGATATAGAGACTTGCTAGCTTAGCAGAGATGGAGTATCTTCTGGACCTTCCACCACTTAACCTCATAGTGATGGGAGAGAAACTAATGGGTTGCTTCGGACTGCAACTGGTGTCTACGTAGATTTGGTACATACATTGAACGTGAGAACAGACCAGATGATTTCCCAATACTCATTAAACAAAAACTTTGGGGTAAAAATTCCAGATCGAAGTGAGTGGCAACAATCAGATCTTCCTAAAACGTTTGAAAACATTATCTGGTACACAAATGGATCCAAAACTGAACAGGGAACTGGAGCGAACATGTACTGGGTGTCCAAATAAGAAAGGACGCCGGCTGCATCTCAGAAAATGTTTATCGCACAGCCTTGGGAAAAAATATTTTTAGGAAAAGTGGTCAAGAGAAATAGCTGGAAATTATTTTCAAGTTTCTGAAATGGCCGCTAGGGGGCGTAACTGTAATCTTAAATCTAAAAAAGTGATGTTTTTGTGAATTTTGCTATATTAACCTAACAAAAAATACCTGATTTTTAAAGTCAAGGATAATTTGAACCTTTTTTGTTTGACAATTTTTGCTGTATCTCTAATAATAAAGTGGTGGGGGTATTTAAAGGTTTCCGTAAAAAACACTCTGTATCTTCAAAACGGCTAATCCGATTTTAACAAGCTTAAGCTAGTTCACAAGAGCTTTTCTTGGGCTATAAATGTTATAATATTTGAAGTTTTGTTAGTTTCACATGTCGCCGCTAGAGGGCTTTTTTCGATATTCCGACAGAAATGGTTAATTTTCTCAAAAAAATGCATAGGTATAATTTTTTTTGCCGAAAAGGTAGCTAAATAATGCCCTAACAAGCTTGCGAAAACCGTATATCTATATCTTGTTCCTTACCTAAAATTTAGACCAAAGAAAATTTATACGTCAATATCTCAAAAACTATAAAACCTACAAGAAATTTTATAGGACACTAATTATGTATTTTAATGGGACCTTTAATTTGGGTTATATAATCTTTTCGTCTAGATGCAATACTTTACCAGTTATATTAAAAAAATCGAATTCCAGGGGTATACCTTAAAAAATCCTGAAATCTCGATTTATCGATTATAATTCGTAAAGTACTGCATTTAGACGAAAATATTATATAACCTAAATTAAAGGTTCCGTACAAATATAAAATTTATGTCATTTAAAATTTCTTGTAGCTTTTTAGTTTTTGAGATTTTGACGTATAAAATTTCCTTTGGCCTGTAAGGAACAAGATATCAAGATATGGTTTTCACGAGCTTGTTAAAGCATCATTTAGCTACCTTTTATGAAAAAAAAATCATACCAATGCATTTAATTTTTTTGAGAAAATTAACCATTTCTGTCGAAATTTCGAAAAAAGCAATCCAGCGGCAACATCTGAAACTAACAAAACTTCAAATAAATAACATTTAAAGCCCAAGAATAGCTCTTTTTAACTACCCCCCACCACTTTATTTTTAGAAATACAGCAAAAATTGTTAAACAAAAAAGGTTCAAATTATCCTCGACTTTAAAAAACAGGTATTTTTTTGTTATGTTAATATAGCAAAATTTATATTATGGTTGATATATTCCTGTAGACTCATTTTTGGTTGCCCAAATAATGCCTCTCTTTTGCGGTTTAACGCTTCACATTCTATCTCGTGTAAGTATCCTCTTAGGTTACCGTGCCCTGTTAGCAGCCCTACTGGTGTGCAAAGTATTTTTCTACTTTGAATAGTTCTTCCTTCGTTCCTTTGTGAAGCCTTCATTTTATATATATATATATATATATATATATATATATATATATATATATATATATATATATATATATATATATATATATATATATATATATATATATAGTCCATCAGTACTTTACACCTATAAATATGCATTGTTTGACCTATTTATTTGTTTTGTATCACTTCCGGTTTGATTCAAAGAGACTGGTATTTTTAAATCTTAAATGGAACCATTAGTATATTTTCTCTTATTTTATATTATTGACCTATTTCCAATTTCTTTACAATTCCGCGTTGTTTTTTAAATTACTTAATCCATGGATTATATTATGGTTCATATATCCCTGTAGACTCATTTTTGGTTGCCCAAATAATGCCTCTCTTTTGTCGTTTAACGCTTCACATTCTATCTCGTGTAAGTATCCTCTTAGGTTACCGTGCCCTGTTAGCAGCCCTACTGATATGCAAAGTATTTTTCTACATTGAATAGTTCTTTCTTCGTTCCTTTGTGAAGCCTTTCCATTTTTTATACGACTGATGCTGGATCAGTATTTCTTGTGTTTGCTTCGACTTCATTCCCTAGTTTGCCCTCGTGTTGTGATTTTGGTCACTCCAAGGGCAGGTTCTGGTCCTAAGTATGGTGTGGATGATCCCCGTTTCGCTAGCCCATCCTGTTTTTTGTTGCCCTCTATTCCCACATGTCCTGTTGCCCACAGGAGAGTATCCCTGTTCCGTTTTTTCACGACTTTCATTTCTTTTTGGCATTTCCATGTCAGCTTGGACGTTACCTTGGGGTTTGCTAGTAAAGGCTGGCTGAGTGTAATTATGGAGATTCGCTTCTTTTTATAAGCTTTCCTGTTGTGCACACAGAAATGTGGGTTTCTAGTGAAATGAAGAATTGAGTTCCACATTAGGCTGTAACGAGTGTCCAAATAAGAAAGGAAGCCGGCTGTTTCTCAGAAAATGTTTATCGCACAGCGTTGGGGAAAAAATATTTTTAGTTAAAGTGGTCAAGAGAAATAGCTGGAAATTATTTTCAAGTTTCTGAAATGGCCGCTAGGAGGCGTAACTGCAATCTTGATTCTAAAAAAGTGAGCTGACAAGCTGACATGGAAATGCCAAAAAGAAATAATAGTCCTGAAAAAACGGAACAGGGATACTCTCGTAGGCAACGGGACATTCAGGAATAGAGGGCAACGAAAAACAGGATGAGCTAGCGAAACGGGGATCATCCACACCATACTTTGGACCAGAACCTCCCTTGGGGTGACCAAAATCACAACACGAGGGCAAACTAGGGAATGAAGTTGAAGCAAACACAAGAAAAACTGATCCAGTATCAGTAGTATAAAAAATGGAAAGGCTTCACAAAGGAACGAAGGAAGAACTATTCAAAAGAAAAATACTTTGCAACCAGTAGGCTGCTAACAGGCACGGTAACTAAGGGATACTACACGAGATAGAATGTGAAGCGTTAAACCGCAAAAGAGAGGCATTATTTGGGCAACCAAAATGAGTCTACAGGAATATATCAACCATAATATAAATTTTGCTATATTAACATAACAAAAAATACCTGTTTTTAAAGTCGAGGATAATTTGAACCTTTTTTGTTTAACAATTTTTGCTGTATTTCTAAAAATAAAGTGGTGGGGGGTAGTTAAAAAGAGCTATTCTTGGGCTTTAAATGTTATTTATTTGAAGTTTTGTTAGTTTCAGATGTTGCCGCTGGATTGCTTTTTTCGAAATTTCGACAGAAATGGTTAATTTTCTCAAAAAAATTAAATGCATTGGTATGATTTTTTTTTCATAAAAGGTAGCTAAATGATGCTTTAACAAGCTCGTGAAAACCATATCTTGATATCTTGTTCCTTACAGGCCAAAGGAAATTTTATACGTCAAAATCTCAAAAACTAAAAAGCTACAAGAAATTTTAAATGACATAAATTTTATATTTGTACGGAACCTTTAATTTAGGTTATATAATATTTTCGTCTAAATGCAGTACTTTACGAATTATAATCGATAAATCGAGATTTCAGGATTTTTTAAGGTATACCCTGGAATTCGATTTTTTTAATATAACTGGTAAAGTATTGCATCTAGACGAAAGATTATATAACCCAAATTAAAGGTCCCATTAAAATACATAATTAGTGTCCTATAAAATTTCTTGTAGGTTTTATAGTTTTGAGATATTGACGTATAAATTTTCTTTGGTCTAAATTTTAGGTAAGGAACAAGATATAGATATACGGTTTTCGCAAGCTGTTAGGGCATTATTTAGCTACCTTTCGGCAAAAAATTATACCTATGCATTTTTGAGAAAATTAACCATTTCTGTCGGAATATCGAAAAAGCCCTCTAGCGGCGACATGTGAAACTAACAAAACTTCAAATATTATAACATTTATAGCCCAAGAAAACTCTTCTGAACTAGCTTAAGCTTGTTAAAATCGGCTTAGCCTTTTTGAAGATACAGAGTGTTTTTACGGAAACCTTTAAATACCCCCACCACTTTATTATTAGAGATACAGCAAAAAATTGTCAAACAAAAAAGGTTCAAATTATCCTTGACTTTAAAATCAGGTATTTTTGTTAGGTTAATATAGCAAAATTCACAAAAACATCACTTTTTTAGATTTAAGATTACAGTTACGCCCCCTAGCGGCCATTTCAGAAACTTGAAAATAATTTCCAGCTATTTCTCTTGACCACTTTTACTAAAAATATTTTTTCCAACGCTGTGCGATAAACATTTTCTGAGATGCAGCCGGCGTCCTTTCTTATTTGGACACCCAGTACATGTTCGCTCCAGTTCCCTGTTCAGTTTTGGATCCATTTGTGTACCAGATAATGTTTTCAAACGTTTTAGGAAGATCTGATTGTTGCCACTCACTTCGATCTGGAATTTTTACCCCAAAGTTTTTGTTTAATGAGTATTGGGAAATCATCTGGTCTGTTCTCACGTTCAATGTATGTACCAAATCTACGTAGACACCAGTTGCAGTCCGAAGCAACCCATTAGTTTCTCTCCCATCACTATGAGGTTAAGTGGTGGAAGGTCCAGAAGATACTCCATCTCTGCTAAGCTAGCAAGTCTCTATATCTTGGCCAGTTCTGTAACAGCAGTTTTTTGTCGCATCTTTTTCCACCATAGCAGTGATGCCTATGTTATCATAGATCTTACCACCATGCGTATAACCAATAAACCATGTTTGGTTTAAGACCCAATATTTTTTCATGTGCGTGTCTTATTAATATAGGAGTCATCTCCGCTTCCTTTCTTATTTTCTGTAGATGTTGGTTCCAGGTCGGTTTAGAGTCTAGGACGACACCTTTCCCTCCTTTCTTATTCATCCGGTAACTACGTTTAGGGCCTTTTTCTAATAATGTTTTTAAATTTTTCTTAAGCTATAATGACGAGATAGTCTGCGTATCCCAATGTTTGGTGCCCTTTCAGTTGTAGGACATTTAGTAGGTCTCCCATGACAAGGTTCCATAGCAGTAGGAACAGGACGCCCCCCTGCGAACTTCTCGCTTAACCTGAGCTACAAGAATTTCTTCAAGAATTGAAGTATATACTGATCTACTACTAAGCATGCAGTCTATTAACCTGCAGCTTGTTGCGTCCATCCCTCTGCGCTTTGACGATCTTGAGATAGATGTAAGGGACGTGTTGTCAAACGCTTCTTTTATACCCAGGTACCTCCTTGTATTTAAGAGCATATTCGACCTTCTCTACAAGCTCATATAATGCTGTTTCTGTTGACTTATCTGCTGTGTATGCATATCGATCCTTGTGTGGGGATCTGTTAAAAGCTTTTTTCCTGATGTGCCTGTCCAGCAACTTCTCTTATCACCAACGATATCTGACTTATTAGTCCCAATAATTTTGCCAAATCCTCTCCGGTTTTTCCAGGTTTGGGGACGAATGTTACTCTGATTAGCCTCCAGTTTGTTGTTATATAGGCCAGAGTATATGCTGCCTCCTTAAAGTAGACACAATCTATGTAGTAAAATCTCTAGTCCTTTCTGGAGCGTTACTGGTTAAATGCTATTCATTCCTGATGATGTATACGGTTTAAATAAGTTTATCGCCCATTTAATTTTATCTACGTTTATCACTGATTTTGCTACCTGCTAGTCTTTTCCGGAGCAGTACCCTGGGTTTTCCGGGTCTGGGCTTTTGCAGTCTTCCAGTGCCAAATTGGTTATTTTACATGCCGGAAAATGTACCCTGAGTAGTTCTCTTATGGTCTTTGCCGTTCTTGTGTGATCCCCTGTGGGTTTCTTTAAAGTAAAACTTGTGATTAAGGTTTTTTTGAGAGAATCTTATAAAGTCTGGCAGCTTCTTGAGTTTCTTCGATTTCTTCACAGCGCCTCCTCCATAAATCTCTCTCAGCTTTCCCCAATGCTTTGTTGTATTTGGTAGGAGCCTTTTTTATGTATTCTTCTTTTACCATCTTTTTTAGTTTGGTGAGTTCCTTGTTCCACAAGGGCACATTTCTCGAGTACTTTTTCATCACCAGTGAGCAGTTCTCATTGTACGCAGAAATAATGGCGTCATTTTTTTGATCCGCCATCATTTCTAGATCAAGTATATTGTCTATGTTTCGCTTTATCTCTCTTAAGGCTAATTCCAGGTCTGCCTTAAGGGCTTCCCAGTCCGTTTTTCGAGGGTTACGATATGTCTCTTTTATAAGTTCATGCCCCCCTATCGTGAAGTTTTTGTGTTCATGATCTGTGCAACCTTCCTAGATACATGCCACATATTGCTTCCAGTGTAAGTTGTAGCTAATGTTATATTTATTACCTCTTGTTGTTAACTTTTTACAAAAGTTGGTTTATTGCCTACATTTAATATGTCCAAATTGTTTGCCATAATAAATTGTAATAAATACTCACCTCTTTGGTTTGTAGCCGTGCTAGTTGATGTGGTGTGCATTTGCATTGCATCCTAGGATTTCCTCGACAGCTTATTACCAGGTCGTCCATCTCCTTGGTTGATTGTAGTTTATGGTCATCAAAGGGTAAATTTAAAGAAAATTAATTTTATCGGTATGGCCTTATTCCCTGATATAATTTTAACAGGTCTCTAAAACAGAAATTAGTTAGTGGTAGTATTTTGATGTCTTTTTTGACTATTAAGCACGTTTTAGGGACATTAGATTTTCTACTTTATATCAGTTTTCCTTCCATGTTTCCTTACTCTTCTCTGTAGACCCAGGACGAGGGCCACGTCTAAGTTTCTCATAGCTTTAACTACTACAAATGACAAAAAAGTTGTAATTTTAGTTGCCTAATTCAAAAATAACATATAATTACAAAAAAAGTCAGTGGCGTAAATTTTTTCACAATTATTTTCTATCAGGTCTGAGACGACACTGGACTTAATAATTTTAATTAAATTGTGCCGTTATTACTAAAAATAGTACCAACAAATTTAAAGAAAATCGGCTACAGAACATTTAAGATAATAAAGATAAGAAATTACAAAAAAAACTATTAAAAAAATTAAGATGCTGTATAATTTTTTTTTTAATGTTTCAATAAGAAATCACCTTCTGATGTACACCCTGTGGTAAAACAAATTTATTTGGTTTTTAACTTTTACAGCTTTTCTGGGTTAAACAACACTAAAACAATAGTTATACAGTTTTACAACAGAATATTTAATTTTTACATTTTACAGTTGACTTAGAAATAGCTAATATTTTATTGAATGGAAATTTTGGTTTATATCTTATCTTTTTGACTTATTTCTTAACTCTCCAAAGACCTTACATTTGGATTTAAACTTAAAAGTGTAACGATTAGTGTGCGATTAGTATGTAAGTTTACGAGTGACATACATGAACCGTTTTGTTTTTGCGAGGATAGGCGAGTTAAGCTCGGTTAAAATGGTGGGGGAAATAACTGTTATCAACCAGTAGTTAAAAACGGCAAGTCGCGAAAAAATCCTTTAGGTATATTTTGAAAACAGTCGTGCCATAGTTTTCAACTATGTGGTACCAAATTATTTTAAATAAAATACTTTTTTTACGATGCGATATACTAACTAGCCTAACCCATTGCATTTAAATAAATACCCTATAACAATAAATGGGATTTTGCACACTTCTACTTTCCCTGGAGAAGCCGTAAGAAACAAAAGACGACTTTTTTTTCATTACTACTTAATTTAATATTAACTGTTTTAACATGTTTTTCGAAGAAATATCAAAAAATGACATATGAGGTGTCATTATGTTTAGAAGGTCATATACTATCGAAATTTAAAAAATATAGTGGTGGTGTCTAGTATTAGTTATTTCCAATTTAACCGAAGTTGATATAAAATATTTACCCAGGTTTAAAAATGCATATTTATATCAAATACCGACATAAAAATTTTATCTTTTTCTCTTAAAAAATAAAATTTTTACAGGAGGAAACAACCTTTTGGAAACACCCGGTAAATTCCCTGTATACCTAGGCTTGTCATAACCCCTGCTCAAATTACGTTTTTTTTATTCAGCAGATTAAGAGACACACTGGTAAGTTAAAAACAATTCAAAATTAGCCTTTACTATAGATGACTAGAGTACTAAATCCTAGGAAAATAGGCTCCAACGGTAGAAGTGAAGGTTATTATTAGAGAACCGATTACAAAATTCGACTTCTTTGTCTTTTATATTGCCTTTTAACTAATGGTTTTGGTTTGTTTTTAAATGCATTAATTTATTATTTAAACATTTACTGAAAAAAAGTACTATTTACTTTGTGGAAATAACCTTCTTAGACGGAATTATTCTTAATTGATCATTTTTGCTCAACCGAACAAATTTGTTTAATACCAGGGCGTGCGCCAATTAAAGCTTTTTGTACATCTTTAACTGATTATTAGTTATATAAAACCCAACAATTCTATGCACCCACAGCTAACAAGAAAAGACTATCGCTCCAATAGATAATAATTGCTTCGTGGTTGGTTACACCTTCGCTGATCTGAAAGAATATAACGACGGCAACGCAGGTGCGTCAACATGTATATGCCCTTTGAGTAGCTGTATGTAATAAACGTAACTTCCTTTGTATATATACAATAGAAACAGAAAAAAACACCGATACGACAGAATTGAGGGGTTTTTGGTGACTGATCTAATAAGTTCAAATTGTAATGGGGTTAAGACGTTATAATATTTCATTTAAATATTAACACAAAAATAAATTTTAAGCGGGCAAAAAATCAAAATATGTATTATTTATAGCGCAAATTAAAGTATATTTGGTGTTAAAAAGAACCATACTGTAGAATTTTTGCTTAAATTTTGCTAAGATTTAAATGTTTGTACAATATGGATTTTAAAATTTTGTAGATAATAAAAGGAGATTATTCTTAATTAAATTTAATTCTGACCACATCCAGTAAAAATGGGCCCGGTAAAAATAGGCAATGTTTTGTTCGTCGCTCACATCCCAATACACTAGAATGACGTAACTTGGTAAGGATCCTTAAAGCCTTAAAGCTTTATTACATTAAAAACAATTCTTACTTCTAAAATAAAATTTCTATTTTATTTTAAATATTAAAGTATTTTTACAATTTTTTAAGGTACAAACATTTTTTAAAGTGAATGACCCGCAAGTTTTTATTTGGGGGTGGTTAAAGCAAATCCTATGATATAGGTAGAAAGGACATAATTGTTGCCGAACTATGTTGTAGATATTATCGTTTTCCTACAAAAGTTTATAGTTCCATCCAATCTTAGTTTGTAATCAAAAAGCTTTTTATTTGGTGCTAATTTTACCCAGACACTCAGTTAAGGCATCTAACACACTGTCGTCTAACGAAATACTTACGGAAAATGGGCATGCATTACTGTCCCACCACATTTCAGGCTTTGCGGGGAGGAAGAAAAAAACAATCTCACACATAATATACAGCTGCAATGAGCTTACGTAAAAAAGATAGAAATCCACTAGACCTTATAAAGAAAAGTGGATTTCTATAACAAGAAAGGGGATCATTATAAGCCAAGGCTGTATTGTAAATATGGACACGCGACCAACCTCGCTTATACCAATCGACCTAGAAATCCTAATAATATTTATGAGATAGTAATGTCATAAGAGTATTTTTGTTTTAATATACTAGACTTCATAAATGTTACGGTTCTGACCCATCTTAAAGTAGATGACTTGTACGTTACACGTGCTATTACTGTTATTTTATTATTAAAATTCAACAAGCAAGTTTTTTTAATTAGAGACTGGCAAAAGAACCTTCTTAAGTCATTAAGGTCTATAAAATTTTAGGATTCTGACTTATTTTAAGTAAGTGACAAGCAAGCACTTTTTTAGGGATGGGTAAAGCAACCCTTAATGTATTATCTTCAAAGTTAAACCACAGTTTAAATTTTTATTAAAATAAATAACTGCGTAATCATGCAGAAACATATATTCAAAAGAAAGTAAGTTAAAAACTTTTTTCGTTCAACAAAATGTTATTCAAACATCTTCTCCCCACGGTTAATTTAACAAACCTGACAAAGCCTTCTGTGTAAAACTCCCTGCTATCTTCCAAATTTGCCACATAATAAAAGTATAAGAGAATAATGAAGTGCTGAAACAGTCATATAAACTTTTCTGATTTTGCCTGAGTCAAAATTTTAAGACCTAATTTGAAAATAAAACAATATTGTTTTCTTGATTATAATCAGTAAAAATTGCTTAAAAAATATTTTACTTAAAATTTTTACCGTATTCTCCAGTTGAAATGTATAGTGTAGATAAGTCTAAAAGATATTTATCCCAACCACTAACCTACCGTAATTTTAATTGATATGTGTGTAAAGAATATATATTTTATAAATTTTATTTTAAATAAGGTATAGATTTTTACAAACATTTTTTAATTTCTCCATTTTTCGGATAGTAAACTTACTATATTATTAAAAAATGTAATTTAAAAATAATTTTCAATTTTTTATTTGTTTTATATTTTACTTATTTATATCAAATTAATTTAACTGTGTACTAAGGACTTAACTTTTACAGTAATATAAGTTATTAATATTCTTAAAATTTACACCAGGTCTAACAAAAATAAGAACTTTTACTGAGCTCTATATATTTATAAATATCTCTGCTATATCAGCTATCATATTAAATACTTTTTTTTATCTTAAGACAGTACTAAGAACCGTGGGCAGGGCCGATCCTGGTGGGGGTGCAAACCGTGCGCCCGCACAGGGCGGCGGGTTTGCACCCCCTTAAAATTATTTAAGATCTCTGTTCCAAGAAAGACTGACAAATCTATAGAACAAAACATTTGCAATAATTTAGACTTGTCAACCGTAATAGATGAATTTCCATTAAAAAAAGCAGAGTTTTATTATAGAAAAAGAATATGTACTTTTTTGTGCTTCTTTTTGGTAAGATTTTATTTTCGTTTAACATTTATCTATGTAAAGTATGTTAATATTATAATTAAAAGTATGTACATCATTTTAATTTTAGTTATTAAGTCTTCGGTAAGAAAATTTTACTGCAAATTAGGTTTAAAATAATTTTAACATTGATTTCTACTTAGTACAATCATACGGAAATACCTACATATAGGACTTATTACAGTATCTTTTTAATTTTACATAAGCTCAAGGTAACTAGAAGTGGTAAAACTATTTTATAGGTACCATACGTACTGTTCATATGGCACGGCGTGCATAATCAGCGCCTGCATAGATATTTGTGAGCCGTATTGTTGTTTACCAGTTGTACTGGCGCAAAAAAATCTGTTTCAATATTTAACAAAGCTTATTATATTATTATCATGTATAATTTGTTTTACTAAATTTAATAGAACTCTTAAATTTTATTTTATAATTGTCAAAAAAAATCTGTTATAATATCACAAAGTTTTCACTATAAATCTTTGTTGATTGCCAAGTGTAGAGAGAAAAATGTCCGATAACATACACGCGTTGCCATGATGCCTTATCAAAAAAAAAAAAATTGACAAGATTACTCGTACTGGTCTGAATTTTTTTAACCAACACCTGATATAAAAAATTCTAATAGAAACGACACATTTTTTTTCCTAAAGGGCGTTAAGTGCTACCAACAACTACAATGTCAACATAGTTTCGTTCCTAGGATATTAACTTTTGTTTCATAGCCTTAGGTGGTTTGACGTAATAAAGTTTAGATTACTTGCATAGAAAACCGTATTATTGTTATATTTTTTGTGGCCTTGCATAGGAGTGCTTTAGCCACGGAAATACTTTTATACTGACAACAGGAGGTGTTATATTTTTACAAAGAAAATTAAATATGCCATTTTTTAGATTAAAATATACAGGGTATTCCATTTAAGGTTAGGTCCGATAACTTTTTTACCTGATCACGCATACTTATTCAAAAAACGACAGATTATTCAGCATTCATTAAAAAAAACTTTTGGAAAAAACATTTTTTTGTTTCTTTTTTAACTAAAAAAAATAGGATCATTCTGAAAATGGCAATGTTTTGATTTTATATGTATCTTTTAAGCGAGCGAAAATCTTAAAAGTTTGATTTTACCATTTAAAGTTTGACCCAAAAAGAGCTAATGATGCCTATATTACTTTTTTGATATCACTAACAATTACGGAGATAACCTATAAGAGTGTCGTAAATGAGACACCCTGCTAATTGGCAAATAAATTAAAAAATCTGATTAAACGAAAAGAAATATGCTGTATATTTTAATTAAACATTAATCAATAGTTATATCCTTTCAACCATTAAAAAACATTTATGTTAAAAAACAAATAATGTGATTAATTGAAAGAAACATAAGAGAGTAATTAATTAATTCCTAGAATATAAACACCAAAAGCAAACAATATCCATTACACTTTTAATCTAAAACGAGCAGGGCTTTAAAAACCACAATCGAGTTTATAAATAAAAAACACCCTTACCCAAAACCAAAACTAGACAAACACCAGGCAGTTGGCTAATAAAGAAAATGTTTAAACAAGCCGTATTAAAAATGTATTAATCCATTTTTGGACCGTTGGCAAACAAGCGGCGAATGCAAGGGTAATTATTTTGCCATTTCCACCCTAATCAATCTCTATCATTCGTTGATCAACATTGGCGACGCGTTGCCACCCTACAGGGGTTGTTAACAAAAGAATTCATTTTTAATCTTTATTAATTTAACTTCCAGTATCATTTATGTGTTAACACTACAATATTGTTAACTAAGAGAGAATAAAATTACAATATGATAATAGTGTATCCATATACTAGATTTTAAAAATTATTATTTTATAAGCAGGTAGGTATGGTAATTATGCTGTATACGGTTTTCTCCAAATTCTTAAAAATATTATAATATAGTCACTTCAGAACATAGTAAGACAACTTATTTTTTTTATTTTTCTTTATTTTTTTTTAATATACTGATAAGGTTTTCTGCGTTCTTTCGGGTTATGCACTTGATAAACTAAAATGCTAGTTTGTCTCGGTTTAATAATTTTGACTTAAGTTCATATAAAGCTGCTCGAATGTCATATACTGTAACAAAAGTTAATAAAATAATGCTATTAACGAAATATAAATAAATAAAAAAATATCCACAAATAAGAAAAAGAAATCTTTACTTTATTGACTTACATACCAAATGAACTTAAGTCGATTATCTCTAGATAATCATTATTTTAAGCAATAAGAAGTTTGTTTTTAAAAGTTTGGATTTACAAATGGTTATTTATAGTTATTTTTTAAAACTAAAGAAAATACACTTTTTTTACAAATTTATTTGTAATAAAACCTATATTTCTTAGTTAATAAACCTATGTCTAAAATATTCCTGGTAATGTTTACTAATTCTTTTCTTTAGTAAAAACCTTTTTTTTTTAATTAAAAAATATAACATTTTAATATAACTTATATCTGTCATCTGAATGTTCATACCACTGCACCTAGACCTCAGTAGGTCCTTTGTGCTTCCTCTTGTAGGCGGGAGATTCACTGCGTCGTCCAACCTATTGATTTAAAATAGTTGACGACGTCTTTATGTGGAATCTCCCTAATTTCGGCCAGTAATGGCCAGTTCGTGACCAGCATGGAGTTCCGTTCGAATGTGAGGGCGGGACAATTGCAAAGAATGTGTTTCGCGGTCTCATCTTCTTGTTCACAGCCTCTACATAATCCTGTGTTAGTAGCCCGCAGTGGCCAGTTAGAACGTCCGTTAGTGTTCGGAGGTTCCTTCTGGACATCATAAGGTTTTTTTTTTGCTATTGACTTGTCAGGATAGCTCAGCATTATTTTTGCAAAGTTGCAGTTCGTAGTATCATCCCATTTCCCTTTAAACAGTCGATGGGAGTATTCTTTATTGATGTCTGGCCAGGGAGTCAGCGGTATGATTACCTTTAGATATGTCATGACCCTTGATCCAGGCTAGGTTGACCACATTATTTAGAGAGATGTTAGTCAGGGCTTGATGACATTCTAGTACAAGTCCCGAAGTAATTCGTGGTCTTTTCAGGGCTAGTAATGCTTGTCTACTGTCTGTATAAATACAGATCGTATGGTTGGCGATATTGCGGCTTTTAATTTCGTAAGCCGCTATGGTTATGGCTGTCAGTTCGGATTGAAGCACGCTTGGTTCGGTGCCCATTGTCCATCCGATTTTCAGATTTATGGTTGGTGAGTATATGCCACAGCCTGTGCCCACCTTGGTCTTAGAGCCGTCAGTATACAGGCTAATGGTTCCTTTAGACTTGCCTTTTATTGGTATTGTTCCTCTTATGTTGATTGTGTAGGGTTTATTGAAAACGAATCTTGCTGCAACTGAGTCCGCTCTTGCCTGTAGGATTGGAAGTTCCCCTGTAACATCCCTCCACAAGCGTCGTCCAGTTGAGCCAGTGCCTACATTAGTGTCTAGACTGACCATGCGGAGGCGTGTTAGAGTCATCAAAGCTGCTTCCCTTACAAATATATCAAGGGGGGTGAGATTCAATATCACCTCCATAGCTCTAGTCGGTGTAGTCCTTATAGCACCTGTGATGTTTAAACATGCTATTCTTTAAATTTGATGTAGCTTATGTTTTAACGTGATCTTTTCTGTTTTGAACCACCACACTAGGGAACCGTAAGTTACCATGGGTCTTATTATGGCCGTGTAGATCCAATGGGCTACTTTGGGAGAGAATCCCCAAGTCTTTCCTATGGTTCTGCGGCATTGATCAAATGCAATATATGCTTTCTTTATTCTGTTCTCCAAGTGAGAATTCCACGTTAGCTTACTGTCAAAGGTATTTGACCTCTGTTGAGAAGCTCAGTTTTGTATTAAAAAGAACGGGTGCTGTGAGGTTCCCTAGTTTCGTTTTCTTTGTAAACAGAACCATTTCTGTTTTCTTGGGATTTACAGATAGAGCGTGTTCAACGCACCATATAACTTTTAAATTCTCTTAACGGTTTTGTCAAAATACTAAAACATCTTGCACAAAAAAGTTAAATTGCAAACATAAGGTTTTTTGTGTAAAACCAAAGATAATACTACTACGGATAAGATAAACCATTCAATGCTATATTTTTGATACCCCTAATGGAGTTTGGCTAACGCGAGCCGATGTCCATCGAAAGATTTTCGCGCTATACATTTCAATCCTTGAACGAAAGTTAAACAGTGTTGCCGGCAGGCCTTTACTATTGGCGTGATGAAACGCGACTAGAAAATACACAACCCGTTTAGCCGCTCGCTTTCGCTACTTCGTATTCCGGTACCTCGTTTCGCTGGGGCAGGGGTTACCGACTTAATTTTATTCGCATTTACGGAAGCATTGATATCTCCAAACTGATTCAGAGCGCCCCATTTAAATGAACCATCTATCCGTAGTAGTATTATCTTTGGTAAAACACGGTTATCTTAAAGAACTTTTCGGCATAAAATTTATGCTTTTTGTAAAAACAAAATAAAATAGTACACTTAGATTAACCGTTTTTAGTACATTGTTACTATCCGTAAATACTTATAAATTGCAATAAATTCCATTTCTGTAACTCTAAAGGCTTTCCAAAGACGCCGAATTTAATATTAAAATACCCATTCTCTCAAAACTGAGTTTTTTTAGTTGTCTTACTATTATTTTAGAGCAACGATATTTTTATACTGTGAAAGGCTCTTGCTGCCATTGTCTAATGTTTAAATGGTTTTTGGGCTGTTAGGCCGGCGTCGCTTGCCTGGTTAACTTGACGTTTCGCCAACACGAGCGGTTGACATCTTTAGAAGTTGCTTCCTGGTTGACAGTATGCGAACGAGTAGTTCGCATACTGTGCTAATAATTTTAGGCTGGCGTTTTTAAAAACAGGGTAAAGTCATCATTTTAAAAATTTTAATTTGTGGTAAAATAATATTTTTTTTATTAGAATGATACCTACGTTTTAAAGTTAATATATATTTTTTTCTTAAATAAAAATTTAAAATTAATGCAAAAAACAAAATAACCTTTAAAATAAGCGACACTTAAAGTATCTTTTATTATAATTTGATAATTGTGATTTTTTAAAATATTTTTATTTTATGTAAAAATATTATAAAAAATTTTGTTATTATTTAAATTATATATATATAATTTTAATGTATATATTTATTGTAGTAGTATATATATATATATATAATATAATATATATTAATATATATATAATATAATATAATATATATATATTAAATATAATATATATATATAATATATTATATAAATAAAAAAAAATATTTTTTTTATTTTTAAAATAAAAATAATAAATATTATATATATATATATATATATATATTATATTTTCTGTCACGTGATTCTGAAGTTATGGTTTAAGCTAAAATCATGAAATTTACACAGTGTTTAAGTCTTTAGCAGTGGCTAGAACCTAAAAAGCCCGTTTTTTAAATTTCGCTCCCGGGACAAAAATAGGAGCAAAAAAGTATTTTTTACCGTTAGCCGTGCGGAAGGCGTCTTACGGAGACAGATGGTTTTTTACGCTTGAGGGGCCCCGAGGGGCTGCCAACTGAAGTGTGCTGAACAAGGTGGTGGCCGGGGGTAAAGTAACCCAAAATTAAGGTTCACTAAGGTCATGAGGACACGGCCGTCATTTTTACGGTTTAATACTTTGCATGCAAAGAATCTTATTCCAAACAGGAACATGCGTAAAACGAATTAAGTTGTCACGCGACAAAAATAACGTCATCCGGATAAGGCTGCCGATTTATTATTTTGTATACAAAAATCTTACACCAAAAGGGCGACCGTTTCGATGTGTTCGAACGTACATAGATCGAGGTTAATTTAGCCACAATTAAATTAATTACACCAAGTGTAGGGTTCATAATGTGCTAAAGCACAGCGAAAATAAAACCTACATTTTTAAGAGCATTATCTTAAATATTTTTGTTTTATTGTTAAACTAGCCTAGCCAAGTAGTTCATTTTGTTAAAAAATTTAATGTTTTTATTTCTTCCTTTAAGTTAATTACTCATGTTTCTGTACGTCGGTGCATTGCAGTCGTATATTTTGTGTAAAGTTTTTTCTTCTCCTCCCCGCAAAGCCTGCATGTTGTGGGATCCCTTACATTTGACAATTTTTTGCAAGTGTTTCTTCAGATGACAGGGCCTATCAAAATTCCTACTACTAATCGTCGTAACTGAGTACGCCCCAAAAGGAGGACCTCAGCTGTTAGCTTCTTGGAAGGGTTGCATAGTGTTGCATTCTCATATCTTTGACCAGGTGATGCATGCCAACGATCCTGATGTTGTTTTAGGCACCATATATCTATTATTGTTTTTATCGAATGTTTTGGTAGTCCAAGGACTGGCTATGGGACACTGACATTTCTAGCTGAGCTGGCTCTTACTAGTTCATCTGCCTTTTCATTGCCTTCTATTTTCGTGATCAATTATCGTGATTTTTGGTGTAAAACGATGGGAGTCCCAGGCTGTTAGGGCAACCTGACTGTCTAAGAGAACTACTTATAAAATTATTTAAAGATAGCCTTGGATTGCGACAAATTGCCACCATATTAAATTTGACTAAAATGCTTTCTGTGACTGCCTATCGAAAAAGAATGTCACTTAAAATTGCTTAAGTTAACTATCGGCGAAGCCGGAGTTTATATGTTACATCCGATTAGATAGCAATATGTCTATTTATACCTCATTTTTTAATAATGGAAAAAAGCTCTTTGCAATACTTCCGTTGTCTCTCGGTATATTCTTGTTTTGACAAATGCTTTAAAATATAAAGAGAATATTTTATAATAATCAAAGAGTCTTAGATCCTTTCTAGTCTTGTTTAACCGCACATGTGATGTACAATGCTTTATCTACTTCCAGAAAAATCAAAAATACTGTTTAAAGTAGGCATTTATTTTTTCTGAAAAATTTTTCGTTCCTGTCACGAGTACTTTTCGAACAGAAATTCTAATTAAAAATTACGATGAGCTATTTCAAAAGTCTTCCTTTGCACCTAGAAGTTGCCACAGCACGTGGCTCTGAATTATTATTCCTGGAAAAGTCGCATTGAAATATGGGAAAATATACAACTAGTTTTTGATATGGTCTGATGATAAAAATATAAAATGTCAATGTAATAAAAGAGTAATTTTTGTCAGCAGAAGCATGATGAAATGTAAAAAATGTATTATAAATATGTAAAATTTTGTATCAAAATTTTTTATCACTACAAAAAATAGTGACTAGCCTTAGCACGATAAGGGCACACTCTCGTGCCAGACAGTACAGAACGTCCCGACCATGGGAACAAGATGGATAACAGTAACAATCATGCAACACTCATATTCAGGCGATATAACAGACGACAGGAAAGCCAAAACTAAACAACAGAAGAGCATCGATGCAAGAGACCCAGGCAAGAGACTCCATCACCTCCAGCTGAAAACACTAACGTCACAAGCAGAAAAAATATAGCAGCCATACAAATTCACATAAACACAAAGAAATAAATTAGGGACTCCGTAATAAAAATAGGTGACATAACGAACGAACTAAGAAGTGAAAGCATAAAAAAACTAGAAGGGGCTGGACTAACAAATAACATAACCAGCGCAGGTAATTAAACCGGGGAAAAACCGGTCCTCAAAGAACTTTCTAGCGTGTCGACCTAGATGTAGGAAGAAGGAGACCTGGATCTTGAATGCGAAGCAAACGATATCAGGGAGAAGGTGGCAGTAGCAAATACGATAGTAGAAACCAACAATCTAATACATATGAGATAACACACTAATGTTACAGTCAAAGTGGGAAACTCGCTATCTAAGAGTGGAAATTAAGATCTCGCAGAATACACACAGGACCAAAAAGCGAACAAGAGTATAGGACGGTTTTTTAAATATATCCAGAGCTGGTGAAGCTAATCAAAAAAGGAGGGCCATGCACCTTAAATAGACCATTAATATCAACGCACCAAATGAAAGAAATATAAAGGAGCGCTATCTACTTAGATTTGACCCTCGTAAAGAAATTAACGACGAAAATAAGGAGACAGTACTAACTCAAACATCAACGGAACTAGGCATTCGTTTTGATGGCTTTGCTGCGAGGCAATTGCCAATCAACGGAACTAAGAAACGCAGCCATAGATGCTGGACGGTCACGAAGTGGGTAGGGTGCGAAAAGTCCTGGAGTTTGCTTTTTGGGGCACGAATATTGAAATGGAAAAGTGAAAATTGCAGCATTTATCAGGAGTTAGGGCAGGAAGCAGCAAGGAAGACAAGACCAAATACGAAAAATGCTACGGAAGCTTTTAAAGTTTGGACGGGAAAACATTTGCAGAAATGTTAAGGGAAATGAAACAAAATGTAAATGCCCAGAAGCTAGACTTAGAACATATATGGGATAAACGCAGTCACCAACAAGAACCGGTTAAATAATATATCAAGAAGTACGTTCAAACTAACCAGGCCAGTATAGAAGTTAGAGCTTTAAGTCCTTATATCAGCGGAGCGGCTAAACACTGGATGGGGTGGCTGAAGCATGAGAGAGAGAATCCCAATCCCGAGTTGCTACAACTGTCTGTAACGTGGACACCATGCGCGAACGAGCAAAGGCCCTGAAAAGAAAGGGACTATGCTACAGCTGTGGAGAGGATGGTAAAAATGTTAAAGACTCCAATAATGAAGCGCGCTGCTAAAACCACAGAAATACAGCCAATTAGGACATTTATTTGTCATATAAAATTTCTGGAATACCTGCTATTGGAAAGGCTTAAGAACGAGATCGGGAAAACACCCCATGTCCGACATGCAATTTGGGCTTCAAATTCTAGACACAACGTCTGGCAGACACCAAGAGAAAAAAGAGAGTTGTGTATCTTAAAACATTAGATGTGGATGCCTTTCAACACGGTACCGTGGAACAGCATCCTTGAGGAATTACAAAGAAGAGACATGTCATCGTACCTCTACAACATATTAACGAGCTACTTTGAAGACAGGAGATAACTGATTGGTGAAAAGGAGCACATAGCAGTGACATGCGGAGTACCTCAGGGATCTATGATCGGACCAACCTTGTGAAACATTTATTATGACGGCGTTCTGAAAACTCCCGTTCCAAAAGAAATCAAACTGGTAGGCTATGCTGACGACCTGGGCGTCCTGGCGAAAGCGAGATGGTCGAAAACAGTAGAACACACACAGGTTGACTATACACAAGGTCACCACATGGATGCAGTCTAAAAAAACTTAAAATTGCAGCGCATAAAACTGCAGCAGTGCTTTTGGTAGCAGGAAAGGAGATCAAATCCATCGAGGTTACAGTGCTAGACACGAAAATACAGAGAGTGGAGGCAAGGAAGTTCCCTGGAGTGTATCTAGACAGGAATATGAAGCTAAGGACACACACTAAGAAGACAGATGAAAAAGCAAACAAGGCACTAAATAACATCGCTCGACTTATGCCGAAAATAAAAGGCCCAAGAGAAAATTACAGACAAATCCTTTGCTCTGTAGTCAACTTAATCGTTTTGTATGGGGTGTCTATTTGGGGTTAGTTGTGGTTAGAAAATAACATACAGAAACATGTTAGAAAAGGTCCAACGAAAAACAGCTATAAAAATTGTGAGTGCTGATGGAATCTCATCAACAAACGCGCTGCTTCTGCTCGTGAAAACACCACCCATACACCTTCTAGTAAGGCTTGAAACACAAGTGGAGACAGAAGGTAAAAAAGCTGTCCCTAGAGCTCAGAAGACCTTGCTGACTAGTTGGCAAGACGAATGGGACAACCTCGACGAAAAGGCCGAATGGACCAAAAGGATAGTGCAAAACCTAAAGCTTTGGGTGGAATGGAAGCATGCAGAGGTGGATTTCTTTCTAACCCAGCTACTTAACGGCATGGCTACTTTCGGGCTTTCTTCAAGCGATTCAATCTTAGTGCAACAGACGAATGTATGTATTGCGGGAAAACAGACACGACGGAACCTACAATGTTTGAATGTCATGGATGAAGCACACATAGGAAAAACGTAGACACCAAACTTGGACGACCATAGCCAGAAAACCTCCTAGGTAAAATGTTGGATTCTACAGAGAACAGGATGGAAATTAGAACGATGGCCAAGGAAATACTTACCTTAAAGAAATAGGATTTGGACACGAGGAACAGATGACAAGCCAGAAAAAATATACACCCACTACATATAACGCAGAACAATTAGCAGGTTGAATGCCCAGCCAACACCATGACCACCTTTTTAAAGTAATGCCCCAAAGCAGTTTAAAGAAAATACTTACCTGGTCTCAGGAAGGTTTTTTTAGTCGGTAAAAATCCCACACTCTCCTGTGACACGGGCCACATGACGATTTTTTTAAGATTTTTTCCTTCTACGCAAAAAAACTACTACTGCTACTGCTATTGCTACTGCTACTGCTACTGCTACTGCTACTGCTACTGCTACTACTAGTACTACTCTACTACTATTTCTACTATGACTACTTTTTTTAAATAATAACACGGTAAAAACATAGGTTAAAATATTTTTTCTTAGATAAGTCTGTTTTGCGTCACTTATCCTTTAAAATTTAATAAGGTTATAAAGTGACTTGTTTACAAATTTTGTTGCCGTTTGCTTAAGCGTAAACTAAGAGGTTAAATAAAGAAGTAATTTAAAAAAATATTTGGTACATTCCTTTTAAAAATATTTATTTATCATTAAATAAGCAATATTTTTCGTAAATCAAATTAATTATTGCCCCTAAAGTATTTTTTACAAAACAATTTACTATATACATAATGTGTAAATATCGTGCATACTTACAAATATTAAGTTTATATTAAATTTTTCTAGATAATTAAATATTTATACGAAATTAGAACAATATATTACAAAATAATTAATAACTTAAAAATTAAAACTTGAACGCCTAAAGGAGAATATATTTCTGACGGCTAAGGAATTTGGCTGTTAGAAAACAGGATCTTTGCTAAAACCCTCTATTTGCAGGGCTAACTGTGAGATGCAGGACTCAACTTTAATTGAAAATGACAAATCCCTCCATTGAAATGGTAATCAACTACTAGGAAATCCTATTAGGATAAACTCCATGCCTGATCGATAAAGCCTTCTATAAGAAACAAGGATGCCTCTATAATTGACGAAGATAAGGACTTAAATGCCCTTATCCTCTGTGCTTTTTATAGGCTACTTATCTTATAGACGCATTTATTAATGATACAACGTAGATAACAATTTGATGAAACAGTAAGATTAAGGACCTTTTGTTTACTTACCAAAATGATGTTGTGACACTGTAAAAAAGTTGATAAAATATACAAAATTAGGTAGAAGTCAAAACAACCAAATATCTTTTAAAAAATATTTATTCTAAAATTACCATTTGCCGGTTCAATCAGTATCCTTGATACTTAAAATGTAATAACTTAATATGCAAAAAGAATATTACTAAAACTTTTTAAACTGATTTTTTTATTATTTGAATTTATATTTAAACCCCACCAAAAATCTCGGCCTTTTAAAGTACTGATTTAAAATTAGACCAAGTTCTGTCCACATTTTTATTCTAAATAAATTACATACCCAACATATCCTTCTAGGCTCTAGGTTACCAAACTAAGGATCAACCTAAAATGTGTATTGAACTTTTAATTCAACAAACATAATAAGTTGGTACTCCGTTATGTATCTTAAAGACAAGAAGGGTGTGTAAAGTATATAATTTATTTTTAAAAAAATTATGGACAGAACTTTGTCTAATTTTAGATTTCAATACTTTAGGAGCCCGAGATTTTTGAATAGAAACTTGACCCTTATTTTGCAGAAGTGTTTTTGGTGGTATCTCTTTAATAAATGAAATAAAATCGTGTCGGCATATTAACGCCCCTGTTTTAGAGCGTTTCGAATAAAAATGTTGCTGTTTTCAGATTTTTTTTTTACTTGTAACCGGAAATTTATTTACAAACCAAATTGCAGGTTTCTACATCCTCAGAATGCCCATAATATTCATAAGTCAGTGAGTGCGTCAGTCAGTCAATCAGTAGTAAAATGGGCGATTTTAAAAATCGGATATTTTGGAAACCACTTGACACAACTTATTTAATTTTTTCACAGGTATTTAGAATACTTATTTGAATTTACATACCAAATCTCATACCTTTATAACGATAACGAAGTTATGATAAGAAAGAAAAACACGCTAAAAAGTTTCGTGTAAAATACACACTGCGTGTGTTAGGTCGGATCTTGGCCTACCTAATAATTTAATATGCTTTTACTTGTTAAGTATATCAAATAAATTAGCGTTAAGAGAATAAGATGGTGATGACAGTTAAATTAAGTGAAACGTTAGCATCTCTTATTATTTCACTTGTTCAACTAAAAATTAATGTAGCTATTTAAACGGAGTGACAAAGGCTTCTAAAAAGGTAATTAGTGTAGCTGTATTATCGTCATATATACTATCTTAGAAAAGTCGCTAATACATACCAGAGAAGCCGACGCTATCTAATAAAAGGCACATGTGTCTAAACAGCTGAGATGTTGTTCGACTAATGATGAAATACTAAAATCCAAAAAGCACAAAGTAAAAAACCTTGATATAGAAAAAAAAATTAACTTAAAGTTAATTTTACTTACAGCAAAAAGCTATGCATCCACCCCATCCTGAAACCTCTGTCCTAAGCAAACATTTAAAAAAATCTAACTGTTAAAGTATTAAATTAATAGACTTGAAATCAAAAAGAGTAGACGACAAAGCAAACAACTCAAATGTGTTGGATAATAATTATCAATATACTTTTACGAAATATAATAAATTTTAAAAAATTTTGTCAAGGGCTTGATAACTGGAACAACCAAATTTAACAACTCTGCCAAAAATCCTATTTATTTTGTTGGCGCTCTTAAAAATCCAAAAGAAACCCACACACTAAAACTGAGAAAAGAATCTTTACAAATATCTATAAACGTAACTACAACCTAAATTTCGTTTACCATTATCCTTCATTATTTAAAGCTCATCGACTTTTTTTTAACTTAAACTCAGATTAGTTCCAAAATTAGTGTTTTCTCTTTCACCTTTAGGCCAGCATCTATGCTAACGTTCGCAACCAACTCTCTTTCGCTAGAATTTTTAACCTAGAATTAGCTAAGCTGGCTGTCTTATAACCCAAGTTTTATTTAAGTCTACTATTAAATATATCTTCTGTAACTACCGCTCTTCCTCTAGCAATTCCTATACCGCGTTTTTAACATTATATTTGCCGAGTGTAATTATATTTATCCCAATTTCTCTACCTTAATTTATTCTTCGTTAGAAATTTTAATATTTATAATAAAAATAGGCTAAAATTTACAAAGGCTGACTCTAAGTCAGAGCAGCTAATTTTGCCAAAAAATTAAGCAACTTTTCTGGGGTGTCAAATCATAATTTAAAACTTTTAGATCTTTTTTTTATTTTCAAGTCGTAAATCTACCAAACTATAATTTCTGCTCAGTTTGGTCATTCTGTTGTACTCTGTATATTCTAAGGCCACAAAATGCATGTCGCCATGTACCATCTGGCATTGCATTTAGCATATTTACTTGGGACAACTTACTTTTCTTTTTACTCTTTCTTTGAAAAATGTCAAAAAATTAGTTAAGTAATTCAACTAAGTATTCAGACCTTTGTTCACATTTTAAAAACTCTTAGATCTTAAACAGTTTTTTTTTTAATTTGTGTGATAAGCTAGACTGGTAAAAATCCAAGTCCAGCTGGAGAACGTTTAAAATTCTAGTCCTAAGAACATACAGCATAAAAAACTAATTTAACTAAACTATCTCAAATGCTTCAATGGTTTTTGTGCTGTTAGGCCGGCGTCCATTGTCTGGTCTCCTCAAACTTTATTCGATGGTCCGTTGTAAGGGTATGTTCTGCTACGGCGGATTTGTCTGTCTGCCCCAGACGACAGTTGGCTTTATGCTCTTAAATACTGGTGTTGATCGAGCCGCTTACACATGTGCACGGAATGCGATAAATTCCTGAAGACGAAAGTGGATCTCTTTTGTCTTTGGCCAATCCAAGGCATTCTTTGATTTTCCTCGTTGGTTTGAATATTGTTTTTACATTTTTCTTTCCTAGCAATCGACCAATTCTATCCGTAACCCCCGGAATAAAAGGCAGAAATGCTTTTGCTACTGGCTGGAGTTGTTCGTTCTCCACGGATCTGGTATTTGTTGGTTCCATTGATCTTTTAATTTCTCGCCCTGAATAACCATTGGCCCTTAAAGCATTATGAATATGTGTAAGTTCTGCGGTTAGCGCCTCGGGTTTGCAAATTCTTCTTGCCCTTTCTGTTAGAGTTTTAATGACTTCATAATTTTAACATGGGTGGTGGTTGGAATCCCTATGTCGATAGCGATCTGTGTGTGGGGGTTTTCTGTATACCGTGTGGCCTAATGATCTTCCTTTTCGCGTTAATAATACATCAAGGAACGCTAGCTTGTTGTTGTCCTCGTTTTCCATCGTAAACTGTATATTTTTATGGATGCTGTTAATGTGTGTCAGAAATTCTTGCAGTTTAGTTTGTCCATGACTCCATATTGCAAAAGTGTCATACACATATCTAAACCAAACTTTTGGCTTGTAAGGGGCACTGTTTAATGCAATGTGCAATTCTAGCATCCTTAATTATGGGGATCCATTTTTGTTGATCTTAACAGCTTTCTCTTTCTTATTAAAGTTGTTGCTATGCTTTTCTATCTCTATGGCTTCTCTGTAGAGTCTGGAGTGGTATGCCGATGTGGTCGCGAGTACTTGGGTCTCCTCAAACTTTATTCGATGATCCGTTGTAAGGGTATGTTCTGCTACGGATTTGTCTGTCTGCCCCAGACGACAGTTGGCTTTATGCTTTTTAATCATGGTGTTGATCGAGCGTTTTGTAGTTCCTATGTACACGCTTCCACATGTGCACGGAATGCGATAAGTTCCTGAAGACGAAAGTGGATCTCTTTTGTCTTTGGCCGATCGAAGGCATTCTTTGATTTTCCTCGTTGATTTGAAGCCCCGCCCACTGCCTTTCACATATTATTTATCTCAAATGCATTGCTTTTCTTATGGCAAATTTATTTGGTTCTTTGCTAAAAACATTAGGTAAAACTTCTGTATTATTTTTTTCAACACTAATTTTTGAAAACTTAATTATTTCTACCTGTAAAAATGCCAAACACTGCTAAATACATTTCTGCCAGTACTACCACAATCTTTCTGTAAATTTTGTTAATTTAAGATCAAACAGATTAGGCGCATTCTTTCTTTTTTGGGTTAACTAAAATAACCAGAACAAGAACAAGAACTTTCGTCTTAATCGCTTATTAGTAGATTTATTTGCTAATAAAATAAACTAAGTTTTAAATGTTTTAATCTACAAATAAAAAAAAAAGAAATAATTTTTCTTACAGTTAAAAATTTAAAAAACAATTGGCAATAGAGTTATTCAGAATCCTTGTGCGTGGTCAAGTCAGTCGTACATTTTGTGTACAGTCGCGATAATTTTGTCCGCTCAAAATCTTTTCGGTTTGGAAAATTATGCCGATATGTTATTAATTTAAGCAAAAACTGAGTTCTTCGATGTGAACACTTGTGTAGAAACTAGAGAACGACATTTTGAGCAACTTATTTAAACTTAAATGTAGCTCTTTCTTTTTTTATATAATTAGAGACTTTCTATTCTTTAAGCAAAATAAAAAGTAAGGTTTTTTAAACATAATAATTTGTGTCCCTAAAATGATTACTCGGCCTCATTTTGTGGTAAATAGATATATTTTTTAATTACGATTTTTTTTATTGTAAATAAACATCTTTTTAAAAAAAGTGTAAAAATGTAAAACCTCGCAAAAAACGTTCGACGTTTGACTCAATGTGATGAAACGGGCACGGTGTTGCCAGAGTTTTTAAACTTTGAAAAGTCATATTTTATAAATATTTTTCCCCGGTGTTTTTGGCTGTTTAAGGCCTTAAGTGAAAAGAAAAGAAAAATTAAAAATCCTGGTAGGTATGACTACTAAGCTTGGTTGCTTTAAAATTGCGGGGCCTCCAAATAAGTGGATAACCCTGGGTCCAGCCAATTCTATTACACGTGTTTCACACTTGCTGGGGATGGTCACACTAAATTTAGGCCTACATTCGGCGTGACACACTAAGATGGTTAGATCCCCCCGAAGAACGAGCCCCAAGTTTACAATTTTCGTAATATCTTTGGAACCGTTATAGGTAGGCCAGCTAGGTTTGGTAAAGTTGTTTATTTTTTAACTCTGCATGTACCTGATTTCCCAAATTACATAAAAATATTCAGTGGTGTTACATACAGGCGGGGCTCTGTATGAGTGGACCGTTATTTCCCTAGCTACTCGTGGGAACAAAATGGAAGCTACAAAAAAAAAACTGAACAACAAGAGGCTAGATCTGGGGGCTCCGCTGAGGGGAACTCGGATCTTGAAATTACTAAAGCAAAATCAATGGAGGTGGGCTCTGAATCAGGGCAAACTGTGACTATTGAGTCGGACCGCGGATCGGAGAGTGGCAGATCTGAGGCTTCTAACGTGACATCTGTTGTCACGCAATTGCTTTAGCCCAAGTGTTTTAGCCTAAAAACACTTTTCCAACTTTTATTTGGCCGTTGGCAGCCTTAAAAAAATTTTATTTTTTTTTAAATTTTTCTTTAAATAAAATTAATAACAATTAAATAGCAAAAGTACAGTAAAGCTGAAGGTGAGTAGCAGAGAGAGCGTGCAAAAATGCCCTAACTCATTTACCGGAGAGTAGGGGGGGTTAAACTGGGCGCCACTGCTTTTGGTGCCAGGCCTAGCAGAGACCTTCCAAGATTTAATTGGGAACTCTCGTTCAACTTTACTACCACTCAAAGACAAGAAAAACTTTAATAAACAATATTAACATTAGAAAAAGGAGATACTAGGCGAGCCAAATAAAACACTATATCTAAAACAAATAGTTAATATAATTTATTATAAATTTGTAATTTAAAGTTTACAAATATAATCATAAAAGGGTATATAATCAAAATTAAATAGTTATATAATTTATATATATATATATATATATATATAATATATATATATATATATATATATATATATATATATATATATATATATATATATATATATATATATATATATATATATATAAAATGAAATGGTGAATGCGCTTAATGACTGTTAAATTTTCTATACTGATGAAAAGAATAAATATTAAAACTATAAGTCTACAATTTCAAAGAAAATATATAAAATATGAAAATATATATAAATACCGCTTATTTAATTAACAATAATTTAATGACCAGGTGCACCATTTGAAAACCAATAAGAAAATTAAGATTTACCAAAAAAAAGAAAAATATTACAATAAAAATAAAAGAAAGGGCCGCAAATAATTTATAACAATATGGTAAAAATTTAAATGATAGAGACCTAAATTGTTTCTTGAAAAGTGTTAAAAAAATGTTAGTAAGTTAATTTTAATGTTGCCTGTTTTGTTGAATCCAAGTGATGGCAGGTGTGCCAGCCACTACACCGTGAAGAGGGATGGTGTCCAAAACTACAAACAACTCATTAACAGTTAAATGGTCACTATCTCTGACCCGTCCCAGAAAACTTCTACCAAATTGATGGCCCCTCCAAACCAAAACGAAAACCGTTTCAAAATTAATTAATGGCCCAGCAGAATAATGGCCCGTCCGAAGAACCCTACAAAATTCAATACTAATTAAAACCCAATAAAACGTAAGATAATTAAGCGACTTTAAAAATCCCAAGAAAATTCCCTCAAAACCCATACTGTATGTGTTTCATTAAAAAAAGGTTAATAAAAGGAAACTTTAAAATCTGGTGCTTGGTTCGAGACCTTTCAGTAAACAAAAAAATATAATTACTTATTAAGTAAGCAACGTTAATTAATTATAAAACAATAAACAATCCCATTAAATTAAGATAACAAAAAAAATAAAATTGTTTTAGTAAACTAGTTTACAAAAAAAATTATGCCCTATTCCATTGGCACCAAAAAAAAAAGAACATATTCCCTAGCTACCAAAAGTTAATTAACAATCACTTAACTAGTGTAAAATAAAAGGTAATATATCCATACAATTGTATTTAATCGTAGGTAAAAGCCCAAAACATATTTATTGATCTTTATTTTTACTTGGCATAACAAATAATAAGTAGGTTTCTGACTGATAATTTAAATAGTTCAATCACGATATATTTACTTGTTTGCTTTTTTTTGCCTTAAAAAAAACACTCTATCTTGTAGAATTAGAAGATAACAACAAAATAAAAATAACTTAAATATCATTGGTAAATGATAATTAAATAAGGTAAAAAAAAATAAATAACTAATTTTTGTTAAGTATAACAAAAGCCTCTCCGGCATACTAAATTGACAATTTAAATAATAAATAGGTCTCGAACAGTCACCCAGATACTTATACCCTGAAGAAAAGTCTCAAAAAGAAAAAAATATGACAAGAAAACTTAGTAATTAAAATTTATTACCAAAAGAAGGTAATTTAACCCCGGAAAATTAATTAATACTAAAAGAGACAAAGAATCTATACACAAGCGCCATCTAACGGCGATTTATTAAAACTTTAACGCTAATTAGAGTAGCCAATTAACGTAACTGTAAAAAAAAACAACAAAAAAGAATAATTCAATAAAACTGCGATTTTCGCAATAAATTGGCCACAACAAACCCCTTAAATTGGTGTAATTAGGGTAATTAATAATTAATTCTTACTGAAATTCGACTTGCCCAACGCATGACGTAATATATAGAAAAAATAATGAAAATCCCCTGAACCACCTTAAGAAAACCCAAATAAATCTATTAATGTACCGTTTTATACGGAAAATACTCAGTTAGAATAAGTCTAGAAGAACTTACCCAAGATGTTAAGGGGTATTTTCAACTAACACGTGATCCCTGTGGCATCGAACTGCAAGTCCTGCAATGCAGATTTCTTTCCCGAAACAGCCAAAAAGGCAACGCAAACCAACAAAATTCACACAAAATCAAAGGTAACTTAAATCGGGAAAGATTTTTGGGAAATTTGCAGCACAAATCCTATAAAGATGGCTTGAATACCAGAAGCTGCAAATTTTCCTAGTTCTCGGCTTGAAGAATGACGTGAAAGTGCCAATGGTAAAACATGGCCGATGGCCCTTCGTCCTTCTCAAAAAGCACCAGTGGGCGCACGCGCATCGCTGCTAATTGTAGGAATTTTCTCGCCCCTAAATTGGCAACAATGTTACGCATTTTGAGTTGCCTACCCACGCTGCCCAAATAACAATGTTAATTTTTTTAGTACACAATACTACGAGGGGTAAAAGCAACGTAAAGCATAAGGTAGTAACCCAGCAATTACAATCAAATTTGGAGCCTTTTGCCAAAAATAAACTGCAAAAAAAAATGAAAACCGACCTGCATTAAGGTAAACAAACTAAATTATTAAAAACAAACCTAGGAATAAAAACTAACCGGAAGGAGGAAAACTTCCAGGAAGAAGTTTTACGACGATCATGCGATCACCCAAAGATAACGAAAAACAAGGCCGGAATCTAGAACTAAGAACATAAAAAGCAAACTAATCATTAAACTGACAGGAGATGACAATTTAGAGGCAGGTAGGCACTAACTAAGCCGGATAGAGATAAAGGAGGCAACCGAGATAAATTAAGAATTCAATAAAAATTAACTCCGAAGGAAGTTTACACAAGATAAAGAAAATATTCGATAATAAAAAGATAAAGGTAAGGTAAGGTAATATAAAATAAGGTAAGATAAGATAAAGGTAAATCTTACTAAAGGCAACAATTGAACAAATCAAAGCTCAGGGAAAGCAAATTCAGGTAAATCTAAGTTGTGACCAAGTTCGCCTTGAAGGCAGTAAGCTACTAATATCAAATTAAAGGAAAACGTATTAAAGTTAAATAAACCGAATAGTACAAAAGAAAAGATAACCACAAAAAAAATAATTTTCAGGCATTATTTCAGTGACGAACACTCACGGAGTCTCCGGGCAAGCGATGGTGCAGCCACGAGGAATCGATGTGGTAGGAAATCTATGCCAAATATTGCAATAAAATTGGCTGGTCAAAAAAAATGATTTCCGTTAAGGTTGCGTCGCAACCAATACGGCTTGGCGGACCTCGTTCCTTAACCTCACACCGAAGCCTCACAACTACCTCAACTCACACCCAAAAGAAACCGCAAACGCCCACCTCAGAAATAATATCTGAAAGGTGGAAAACTAAAAGAAAGGTAAGATAAAGATAAGGTAAATAAAGGAATCCCCAACGTTCCACCGTGCAGAGGGGGGCAAAGCTATAGCGCCTGCCAAGCTAAAAAGTACCAGGAAGTACTGCGAGAAATAATAAACAAATTTATAGGGTGTTCTGAATGGTGGCACTGCCCCAGCATCTGTCGCAGCTAATAGGCCGAACGCAACCGAGCCAGAACGCAGTAGTGTGGCCCAGCTTAATGTAGTGCCTCATTAGGGTCACTACACCAAACCACACCCCCCGACGCCTGACCTTCCATTTCAGTCTGCTCTTCCAGAGATCAAAAGTTCTCCGGGAGGGCGGCGCTGTGGCACCGCTGTGGCACCAACACCACGCAGCCTGTCAATAAAAAAAAACAACCAAAAAGGTAACCATATCAGATAATACGCTCTGAAAATCCATTAAGAAACTAAATGCAATGCAATGATAGAGAACAGAAGGTTCACGTCAAAAAAAAATTAAATTTAAAAAGGCAATTGAAATAAAGAAAAGAGAAGGCAATTAAAAAAAATAAAAATCGAGGTAGTGTGGCTGAAGGCTAACACTATCCCAGCGTTTGTCGGACTTTTACCGACACTAGGTCCCAGTGCAGGATTATTCTAACTAACCAGCAATGTCGAGACTCCCATCATGTTTCGCGCCAAGCTGGATGCCCCGACACTATTGGTTGCCCGTCTCTGCAGGGCATATAAGAAAAAATAAACCAAAAAAAAAATATAGACAATAAAGATAATAACCGAAAGCCATGAAAGTTAAAGATAACAGATATCAAACAATATAACAAATCATTAATATAAGAATTTACAAGTATTTTAGTAAATCATAAAAAAAATTAGGCTTATTCGGCGTCAGAACTCGCATTGCTGTTTGATGGATTATACGGTTTCAGATCTTGTACATGCCAGATACCCTTGCCCTGACCTTTTTGATCTTGTAATTCATAGGTACAGGTTCCAGTTTTTCGCTTAACTGTGTACGGTCCTACATAAGCGGGAGCCAATTTGGCACTAAAATAATTTACTGCATCTGAGAGACTTTTATTTTTCCGCCAAACCTTTTGACCAAGAACGTAGTCGACTGGTCGTCTGCGTAGGTTATACCTTTGTTGGTTTCTAGCACGAGAAGAACTAATCTTCTGTTGCACCTCTTGATAAAGTTTGGCAAACGCAGTTCGTCTTTTCTTGACAAAATCGCCAGGATCCAAATTGGTATTGGGGATCTCTTCAGCAAAGTCCTGACCATACAGTTTATGTTCTCTGTCAAAATTGAGAAAATAGGGGGTAAAACCGGTAGTTTCGTGGCGAGAGGTACGCATGGCACAGCCGATTGCGGCTAAATTTTCATCCCAAGTGCGGTGATTTTCATTTTTAATGTAAGAACGTAGCATAGTCTTCACAACTCTGTTGGCACGTTCAGTCGGATCAGCTCGAGGATAGTAGGAAGCTGTATAGAATATTTTAGTCTTATAACGTTTGCAGAGCTGTTGAAACTCTTTAGATTTCATCTGCACACCATTATCGCACATTAAATATTGAGGAGTTCCATATAATAGAAAAATATCTTCTTCAACTTGTTTAGTTAAAGATTTCGCAGTAGCTGAGCGAGATGGGAACAAAGCAGTAAATTTGGTGAAGTAGTCATTAACCACCAGAACGTAACAATTACCAGACTTCGAACGAGGGAAAGGTCCAATGTAGTTAAGGCTAATACACTGCCAAGGTTGGTTTATGGTCGGCCGTTCACCCATTAGACCAGCAGGAGGTTTTTGTTCAACTTTATTTTGGGCACAGATCTTGCAACCTTTAACATATCTAGTTATGTCATACCTCATTTTTGGCCAATAGTAACGCTGACAAGCCTTCCAATATGTTTTAAATACGCCGACATGTCCTGCAGCAGGAATGTCGTGACATCGTGTTAGTATTTCTTGCCTTTTGTTCTTGGGGACAACAATTTTCCAGGAACTGGATGGAGACGAAAGTTCTGGATAGGTGGTTTTGACATATTTATACAACAGGTTATTTTCCACACGCCAAGAAGGGAATTTATCTGGACGTTGTTCAAGTCTTGAAAACATGCTGATATACCATTTATCTGCAGTAGGAGAGAGTGAGCCATCATTGGTGACGTCGGAATCAATGGTTTCCACTGAAACTGGAACAGAACGACTAAGAAAGTCGGCCACGGTGTTTTCTTTTCCTGGACGGTGAACTAAAGTAAAATCATAGGGTTGAAGACGGAGCGCCCATCGCGCTAAACGACCTTGTGGGTCTTTTAACCTATGTAACCACAATAAAGAATGGTGATCCGTTATCACAGTAAAGTGTACTCCTTCCAAATAGTGTCGCAGCTTCTCTACACTCCAGATCACACTCAAGCATTCTTTTTTAGTCACAGTGATCTTCATTTCCTGGTTCGTAAGTGAACGTGATAAAAAGCAAATAACCTTTTCGCCATCATCGAACGTTTGTATAAGCACAGCTCCAAGTCCAAATGAGCTAGCGTCTGTCTGCAAGACGAAAGGACGATTAAAATCAGGGCACGTTAGAATTGGTGCCGAGACAAGAGCTGCCTTAATCGACCTGAAGGCATTGTCACAGTCAGAGGACCATACCCATTTGACATTTTTCTTAGTAAGATTCGTCAAGGGAGCTAAAGTGGACGAAAAATTAGGAACAAAACGTCGATACAAAGATGCTGTACCTATAAATCGGCGAATTTCTTGCATGTTGCGAGGTGGTGGAATTTTTACAATGGCTTCTACTTTTTCTGCGTCTGGACGAAGACCTTGTCGATCGACAACATAGCCCAAATATTTTAATTCTGGTCTACAAAACTGGCATTTTTCAATAGAAACTATTAGTCCTGCCAGGTGTAATCTGTCAAAGACTGGACCCAAAAGACGCAGATGTTCATCAAAGTCCTGAGAAATAAGAACGATATCATCCAGATATACCATCACATACGGTTCAAGATCAGCTCCAAGAACAGTATCTACGATACGTTGCCAAGTAGCTGGGGAATTGGACAAACCAAATGGCATCCGCCGAAATTGATATAGCCCTCGTCCGGGAACAGTAAATGCGGTATATTCACGAGATGATTCACTTACAGGGACAGTCCAAAAGGCAGATTTTATATCTATAGAACTTAGGAATTTAGCATCTCTAAGGCGATCTAAAATAGCCGAAATATAAGGAATTGGGTAGGCATCCTTCTTAGTTACAGAATTCAGCAGACGATAATCGCAGCAAAATCTGTAGTGTGGTGTACTCTTCTTTGTACTTGGGTTCGTACTATCTGGTACACGTCAAGAAGTCAAACAAGAGACTTTGTATAAAACATACTTTAATATAAAAATAGAAAAATAGTATAAATGCCTCTTAGGCTTTTAGTAACTAACTTATCTTACTGCATCTAAATGTATCTAATTGTATCTAATCTTATGTATCTTTTTTTTTTTTTTTTTTTTTTTTATAGTAGGTGTTGGAAATGCGTGTCTATGCACAACCGAGGCATTTTGTTCTCAGGAGCACCTCGATCGTGTGGGACTCCGTCCTAAGACGACCCACTAAAACCCTTCACCTACTCGAAAGAGCAATCCGTGCCGGAATCCGCCTTCGCATTACTTCAGCCCGGTGCTCAAATATAAGTGCTTGTTTTATATCTCGGACATTGTTTATATCCTTTCTTCCCGTTCTTTTGTCTCTATAATGGCTCTAATTGTTCCATATGTGGCTCTCCAACCTGCTTCGGACTCCACAAGGCTTCGTGACACATTCTCCACGTTGAATATTTTGTTGGTATTATCAGTATATGTATTTCTTGTCATCTCCCACCTTGGGCAAAAGAAAAGAGTATGTTCTGCATTGTCAATTCCTCCACAGTTTGAACATCTGTCTGATTCGGCTTTCCCTCGGTCAAAAAGGTACTTTCTAAAGCAGCCATGACCAGATAACGCCTGCGTTATAAAATAGTCCACTTCCCCGTAGGGTCTATTTATCCATCTTTGAATGTCGGGAATGATTTTATGAGTCCAACGTCCGTATGTACCATTATCCCATCTCTCTTGCCATTGTCTCATAAGATTGGCCTTAGCTTCCGTTGCTCTTTGACCGTTATATTTTTCGGCACGTTCTTCGGCGAGCAGGTCTATAGGCGGGATTCCAGCTATTACGCCTACTCCCTGGGTAGAAATGGTTCTGTATGCGGAACAAACACGAATTAGCATTGTTCTTTGGGTCTGGATTAGCTTTTGTTTGAGTTTCTTGTTGTTCATCGCTTTATGCCATACTGGAGCAGCATACAACATTTGTGAATGGATCACACTGCATAAAATTCTTCTTTTTGAGGCTCTGGATCCACCAACGTTGGGAAGCAGTCTGGATAGGGCGGTTGTCGTCTTTTCCGCTTTGACAGCCACACTCGTGATGTGTGTGGCGAAACTAAGTTTTGTGTCCATCCAGACTCCCAAGTACTTAATGGCACTGCTTGGTGTGATGGTAACGCCTTGTATGCTAAAGCACACAGGTGACATCTTTCTCTTTTTGGTAAGCAAGACCGCTTCCGTCTTTTCCGGGGCCAATTGAAGTTTTTTACCATCAACCCAATTTGCCACTTTTTGAAGGGCTGTGTTTGCTCTGGTCATTAAGAGTTCTTCGCCCTTAGCTGTCACCACCATTGCCACATCATCTGCAAAGCCTATCAAAGTAACATCTTGAGGCATTTCCATTTCTAGGAGCTCATTATACAGGATATTCCATAGGGTCGGTCCCAGCACAGATCCCTGAGGAACGCCACTATTAATGCCTTTTTCTCTCATTTTCCCTTCTGCTTCTAGAACGATGTGCCTCTCTGATAGGTATGAGCCAACCAGGTTTATCAAGCCCTCTTCTATCTGCCTTTTTCTTAGTTCTTCGAGAATTATCTGCCATGAGGCACTATTAAATGCGTTTTTGACGTCTAAGGTAATCATGGCACATATTCTTCGATGTGCACTGCTGTAGGCTTCTGCTTCCTTTGCAATTCTGACCACTTCGTTTATAGCATCTGTAGTTTGCCGACCTTCTCTGAATCCAAACTGTCTTTCTGCCAAGCCTCCCGTTCGGATCAACTCACTCTTTAATCGAATAAGAATAAGTTGTTCGAAGAGTTTACCCTCTACATCTAGTAGACATATGGGTCTATACGATGACGCGGATTCCAGAGGTTTATCTCCCTTTCTCAGTAGAATCAGCTTTGCTCTTTTCCAGCTTGCTGGGAATTGGGCATTTGTTGCTAGATCGTTATATACTCTTAGTACGTACTGCGGGTTAGTTTTTGCAAGTTGCTTTATAATCTCTGCATATATGTTTCCAGGGCCCGGGGCTCTGATGTTTTTTAATTTGTCGCTGGCTGTCTTTAGGTCATTCTCTGTAAATTCTGCAAAATGAGCTGTCTGGTCGAATTGGAAGTTAATACTATCATGCACTGGGAAAAGATGCTCTGTAATTTTCTCCATAGCGTCCATGGTCAGCTGCGGTTTTGGTGGAAATCCAATAAGGCTTTTTGAGATTATCTTATACCCATCTCCCCATATGTCGTTATCTAAGTTATCGCAGATTGACCTCCAACTGTTTCTTTTAGCTCTTTTGATGCTGTTTCGGAGTGTCTTTTTTGCTTCTGTGAGTTCCTCCCAGAGACTTTGCTGTTCTACAGGTATGTTTCTCTTAGAGATTCTCATATATGTTCTTCGTTTTCTAATACATACTTTTCTGAGCTCTGCTATTTCTTCATTCCACCAATAGACGGGATTCTTATGTATCTAAAGTATCTAATCTTAATGTGTCTAAATCAAGTTATTATATATATATATATATATTTAAACATTAAACAAACATTCTTTAATATACACAGTTTACAATAATATATGAGTATTGTTATATAAACTAATATTTAAATAATAACATACTGTTAACCTTTACGGTCAATTGCTTTAGATACGTGCATTGGATTGATGACCTAACAAGTACTAGTGAGTAACCTTTCAAGATTATTCTTTGGCCTTTTGTTTCAACCACGAATCCATTACACCTTCCCCGCAAAAGTTGAAAAAAAAAATGTTTTCTGAACTTTTTTTTTCATTCTGCTATCTTATATAGTATGTACAATTTAAGACTTAAAAATAAGGTTTAATAATATTTTTATGTACCTCCTTAGGCTTATTATTTACATTTAAAACTACATTGGGATTCTTAGTATCTAAAATTTTAAATGGACCTTTAAACAAAGGTGCTAATTTATTCTCTACATTTTTGTTTTCTATTAGGACCATGTCTCCGATTTTATAA
>JAHBCN010007410.1:0-43759 GCA_019359885.1 Listronotus oregonensis | reverse complement strand
TTATTCACTTTTTTATCAATTAAATTATTTCTGTGCCTATTTAAATGTATTGATCTTTATATTTAATTATTAATACCTTTATTCTTAGTTATTGTCACTATAAATGTTCAAATAATCGTCAAAGAATTCAATTAACTATACAAATAGAACGTTTCAATCAACGAATTTGAGGTTTATAATATATAATATTGTGATAATTACGCCTTTTCAACAAAATGGTATCTTAAAGAAGTTTAAATTTTAAAATTTACCCTTTTGAAGGTAAAAATGTGAAATTTCATTTACAACTTTACTTTAAATTATTAATTTAATAATGTGATAAGATTGTCGATGTCCTTTTTACATATTATGTACATAGGCTTCAATTGCTGTAAATCCTGCTTGACGAATAGCATTTTGGGTGAAAGGTTTTTAGGAAGGTTTGTAAATTTTGAAAATACAAGTTTTAAAATAAAATTTTATATATATATATATATATATATATATATATATATATATATATATATATATATATATATATATATATGATATAAGACATCGTCAACGTCGTCAAAGGCCGGAACTGAGGGCAGAGATCGAAAAAAGCTTATCCACATTTTCATTTCATTTTAAGAAAATCGTGGAATCAACGGTCATGGAATGGATGGGGAAGATTACTCTGTAAGCTTCCTGGGTAACGATAAGTAATTCTACGTAGTAGTGCTGAACCCTACGAGTCAGTAAGTGGCGTTTATGGGGTTTCCCGTTCAGTCTTACTACCCGTGAGGCACTCCTCTCCGGGTACTCTGTATGTTCACCGACACATGTGGGCACAATACCCAGCTCACCCATCGGGGACCCTGTTCATTTCCATATAACATAACCGAAGACCGTAGATAAGCTTTTCTTCCTCTTGGACTCATCGGAGCACCTGTGATCGGCCGATGCAGCCCCTCGGAAATGGAATGAAGGGGGTTGGAAGTGAAAACCCAACCCAGATGTCAACGCCCAAGTGACAACCAAGTCCGGACTTTTTTCCCCGTACCCACAGTTTAAAAACTGCGGATGGTTAAGGGATTCTCTTATTTATATATATATATATATATATATATATATATATATATATATATATATATATATATATATATATATATATATATATATATATATATATATATATATTTTTTTTAAAAAAGGGAATCTCGATCGACAATTAAACAGCAAAACCAATAGGGGTTCGATCAGGGGGTAAAAAACTTTTTTCTACTACGCCGAGCTTTCAAAAATTTATTCCTTTTTCAAGGCTCCAGAGACGTTTGTTAAGAAAAAAAAATTTTTCTTTTTAAAAAAAAAATTATAGTTAAAAACGGTGATTTTAACAAAAAAATAAAAAAATTTATAACTTACGTGCAAAGTAGTTAATTGGAAGAATTTTTTATATAATTATCAACATTCCCCATTTATCGGTATAATTTATAAATCAACATTTTCTTTTTTTTCTTGATCAACAAAAGTTAGACTTTTGTTGCCGGTTCATTGGTTGGAACCACATGCAGCAGGTCCTTTAAATTAATTTAAGGTAAAGGGGGATGGTGAACTGAAAGGTACGCAAGGACATGCCCAGTGTCACTGAAAAGGTTGCCCCCACCTATACCATTGGTGGCAGTAAATATTTTTTTTTAAATTTTTTTTGTGTTTTTTTTTTCTTTTTTTTTAAATTATTTTTTATATATATATATATATATATATATATATATATATATATATATATATATATATATATATAAAAAAGAGAAAATAGTCTGACTATTTAAAGAAAAATCTGAAACCAGAGTATGGAAACAGTCAATTAAAGGCCTTTTTAAAAAAAAAACGATAAAATTTTTCGAAATTCAATAAAAGCATCTAATTTTTGCTTTTGTGGTCCATTTAAACTTTAATTTTAACCTTTTGAAATGGATTCATTTTCCACCATCATATTTTTTTTCCGTTTAATTTAAAAAGGGAAAAGAACGAGTGGGGAAAACGGAAAATTAAATTTTTTTTTTTTTTTTTTCCTATTTTTTCAGAATAAAACAGTTTTCAAATTTAAATAATCATCTGCAAACTCTCAATTTAGGTGTATAAATAATTATAGGCACCCGCAATATCTGTCAGTTTCATGATGGGCCCGGTGATGCCAAATCAAAAAGGGAAAACCAATTTTTTAAATTTATATCAAATTTCTTTTTCTTGTTAATGACAGCTATTGGTTTAATTTTAAAACCTATTTTTTTTTTTATAAGTTTAAACTATAAATTCTTTTCTTTTTGTTATATTTTTTCCCCTAAAAGTCTTTTGTCTGATGGCAACGATCCACGTGCTAAAACGTTTAAAATCAATGTGTTTAAGGAGGAATTGGGGAAGAAGTTTTGTTCTTCATTGGTATTAAACCTGTTTCATATTTTCAACTCCCTATGGTAAGAACTTTGTAAAAGGGGGTTTTGTTGGTTTCACTAACAAGAAATTTTTTATTTTTGTTGTTTTAAAAAAATTTTTCCAAACTGCTTTTCAATAAAATTAATTCCCAAAGTGGCCTTTCAATTATCATTTCCCTCCCTTTTGTTTTTTTTAAAATTTTTTAAATATATATATTATATATATATTATATATATATATATATATATTATATATATATATATATATATATATATATATATATATATATATATATATATATATATATATTAAAAAAATAACCAAAAGGGTGGTGTGGTTACTTTTTTGTCTCATGTGTTTTAATTTTGTAATTTCTTTAAAATTTTAAAAAAAAATTTAAATTTTAAAAAATTTTTCTTTGAATATTTTTTATTAACATTTAGGCCTTAAAAAAAATAAACCAAATTCGGGCCCTAAAAATTTTCTTTTAAGAAAAGCCGAACCCAATAACCTTCCAGTTGTTTATTCAATTATGGTCAAGTTTAATATATATATATATATATATATATATATATATATATATATATATATATATATATATATATATATATATATATATATATATATATATATATATATATATATATATATATATATATATATATATATATATATATATATATATATATATATATATATTATATATATATATATATATATATATATATATATATATATTATATATATTTTTATTTTATTTTAAATTAAACACTTAAAATTACAAAAAAAGTTTTGGGGAACACCAACGAGAAAATATTTGTTTTTAAAATAAATGAGGTTATAAACTTTAAATTATAAATAAAATTTTGAAATTGAAAAAAACCTATTTTCGTAAAATCTAATATGGGGCCCTATGAAAAAAAAAAATTGATGATGGTTCGAAAAAAAAGAAATGAAAATAAAAAAATTACTACTTAATTATATTCTACAAAAAAATTGTAGAACCCCCAGTTTAAAAAAATTTTATTTTTAAAAAATATGGACGATTCTCGAAATGCATGTTTCAGGTTTTCTTAAAACCTGATTAGATAAAAAATAGTAAAGGAATTAACTAACATAATTGCCAAAACTTTTCCCTTTAACCCGATTTTCTATCTATCTTGTTATCCAAGATCCCCATACATTCCCCCCCAGTTTGGGAATAATATATATATATATATATATATATATATATATATATATATATATATATATATATATATATATATATATATATATATATATATATATATATATATATATATATATATATAACAGGGTAAGTCTGTGAAGTGGGACCCCACTTATTGCTTTAAATATTTAAATTGGAAAAAATGTTTTATACAAAAATTTTTTTTTTACTCTTATATTTTAAAACGAGTATACGGGTGTAACAAAAAGCCCCAGAAGGAAAAGTTAATTTTTTAATGACTCCTTATATTTTTTAATTTTTTTTTCTAATAAAATTTAAATATTTTTTATTTCAATTCCTTATTCAATTGTTTAGAGATAATCCATTTTAATACAAATTTGGAATGAAAAAACCCGCTCATCTCTTAATGTTTTTTACGTTTCTATGGTTTTAGCGGTTTTTGTAGAGTGACAAAACAGCCATAGAATAATTAATAAGTAATTAGAATCACATAATGAGTAGAAATAGGAAAACCCCTTAAAAAAAAAAAAAAAGATTAAAACAATTTTTTTACAGATTAATAAAAATGTCATTTTGACATTTTTATTAACTTGTAAATATGGTATTATGCAACCTCAAAAACCGCTGAAACCATAGAAACGTAAAACAACATAAAAAAGATGAGTGGATTTTTCCCCCTTTTAAATGCGAATATCTCGTAAACATTTGAAAATAGGGTTATGATATGCTAAATAAAAAATATCTAGAATTTTATGCAGAAAACAAAAATGTAACAACAAATATAGGGAGTCATTTAAAAAAATAAACTTTGTTTTTGTACAGACTTTTTGATACACTCTGTATACAAAACGTTGTTCGTAAAATATAGAGCAGCAAAACCCAAAATATTTTTGTATAAAACATTTGTTCCCAATTTAACTATCTAAAGCAATAAACGCACTTCCAGATTATTATGTATATATATATATATATATATATATATATATATATATATATAATATATATATATATATATAATATATATATATATATATATATATATATATAAATTCATCTATGGAAGTCCGCATTAAATGGGAAAATTTTTCCCTAATTAATTTGGGTAAATTGTCTTTTTGCCAAAAGTTTTTGCTTCAAAAATCATGCCAAATAACGTATATAAGGATGATCACGTGACTTTTTTAAGCTGTCAAATTTGAATTTTTTTTTAAATCGCAAAATGAAGCATTACCTTTCAAAATTTCGAAAAATGCTATAGGAAACACATAATAACAGTTGCATATTTTTAAATTTTACACCCACATACCGATTTTCAGCTCTCTAGTTCAATTTTTATTTTTTCTCAACTTTTTGTGGTATTCTACTATATGGATTAACCGAATTTATTTAAAACCCTCTAAAAGTATTTTTTTTAAATTAAAATTTACTTTTAAATGTAATCCTAATACTTAATAATGCTGGTACAAATAATTTTGTACAAAAATAGAAAAGACCCCAATGAAATAGTGTCAAACTTGATGCAAATGTGGTATAAATTTCATAAAAATTGTCAAAACACACTTAATTTCTGTTTATTATTAAATAGTTACATTAAAAAAACAGGCAATGTTATAAAATTATTGGTAATTTAAATACTGGTAATTAAAATGCTTTTTTAAAACTCTAAGTGCAATGTTAAAAACATAAACTCTTGCATTAACGATTGATCGTAACGCAACATAGAATAAGAGTGTCATGAAAATAATTAAACACAATTAATGAAGCAAAATATCTGTCACGTCAAAAAAGCAGTTGTCAAGAAATTATTTATTTGTGTTATTTTATAATATTTTTTTCCTAAAAAATGTTAAATTTTAAGAAATACATATTACAAAAAAAAAATTCTTGACAACTGCTTTCTTGACAGATATTTTGCTTCATTAATTGTGTTTAATTATTTATTTATACCCTATGTTGCGTTACGATAAATCGTTAATGCAAGGGTTTATGTTTTTACATTGCACTTAGAGTTTTAAAAAAGCATTTTAATTACCAGTATTTAAATTACCAATTATAACAATGCCAGTTTTTTTAATGTAACTATTTAATAATAAACAGAAATTAAGTGTGTTTTGTTAAGTTTTATAAAAATTATACCACATTTGCATCAAGTTTGACGCTATTTCATTGGAGTATTTTCTATTTTTATACAAAACTAATTGTATCAGGATTATTAAGTATCAGGATTAAATTTAAAAGTTAATTTTAATATGAAAATATAATTTTAGAGGGTTTTAAATAAATTCCGTTAATCCATATAGTAAAAAACTACAAAAAGTTGGGAAAAAATAAAAATTGTACTAGAGAACTGAAAATTGGTATGCGGGTGTAAAATTTAAAAATATGCAACTTTTCCTTTTTCCAAAACCAAGAAAATGTCAAATTTGACACCAAAAAAAGTCACCTGATCATCCTTACATACATTATTTCTCATGATTTTTGAAGCAAAAACTTTTGGCAAAAAAAAAATTTACCCACATTAATTAGGGACAAATTTTCCCATTTAATGCGGACTTCTTGGTGACACTGATATATATATATATATATATATATATATATATATATATATATATATATATATATATATATATATATATATATATATATATATATATATATATATATATATATATATATATATATTATATATATATATATATATATATATATATATATATATATATATATATATATATATATATATATATATATATATATATATATATATATATATATATATATATATATATATATATATATATGTTCAAATAATCGTCAAAGAATTTAATTAATATAAATAGAACGTTTCAATCAACGAATTTGAGGTTATAAAATATAAAATTGTGATAATTTCGCCTTTTCAACAAAATGGTATCTTAAAGAAGTTTAAATTTTAAAATTTACCCTTTTGAAGGTAAAAATGTGAAATTTCATTTACAACTTTACTTTAAATTATTAATTTAATAATGTGATAAGATTGTCAAAGTCCTTTTTACATATTATGTACATAGGCTTCAATTCCTGTAAATCCTGCTTGACGAATAGCACTGATGATGGCTTTTACCAAAAGCGCTTTGCTAGGATTTTGGCTTTAATATAAATTTTGCACGAAATACGAAGTTCTTTTTATTATATATATATATATATATAAAATAAAATATATATATATATATATATATATATATATATATATATATATATATATATATATATATATATATATATATATATATATATATATATATATTTGAATCGGGAAAAATATGCCGATATGTTTTAAATTCAAGACAAACGTATTGCAAGTGTACCAAAGACTGATGAAAACGGAATGTATGGACCGAGAAATCTTATTCTTTAAGCAAAACAAAAAAGTGCTGTTTTAAAACATAATAATTTGTGTTCTTAAAATTGATATTAAGCCTATTCTTATGGTAAGTACAATTATTTTTTAATTACAAATAAACACCAAACAATAATTGATTGTTTTTACCTAAATTTAATATCAAAATAAATTGCAGGAAGTAATTTTTATTACTTGTATGTAAATGAACATCTCCTTAAAAAGTGTAAACAGTGCAAAAAACTCACACACAACGTTCGAAGTTGAGACTCGCTTCGAGGAAACAGGCGGGTGTTGCCAACTTTTTAAACTTTGAAAGGGCATATTTCGAAAAACAATTAACTTTTGACTCATATGTTCTTGGCTTTTTCTGACTATTTTAAGCTCCTCTATCGCCCATTAAAATCATGAGCATCATACTTTTTACACCCGTATATATATATATATATATATATATATATATATATATATATATATATATATATATATATATATATATATATATATATATATATATATATATATATATATATATATATATATATATATATATAATATATATATATAAAAAAAAAAAAAACACATTTAAAAAAAAAAAAAAATTTCCATTAAAATTTTACGATTTTGATAAACTAGGTCTCGTTTTAAAAGAGCTTTTACCAGGATTAAGATAAAATATTGGTGTAGTTAATTTATTTTTTTGTTTCATCCCTAAAGACTAATTTGTGTCAAGTTGTAAATTTTGTCAATTTAAAAAAAAAAAAATAAATACGATGGTATTATTATTCTAAGTCCATTAAAAAAAAGCATAAAAACTGCTAAAAACCGCATTTAGATATCTTAATTAATTCCTGAGGTATTGCCGAAAAACTGCATTACTCGTACTCTAAATTTTTTTTTTTATCTTAAAATTGTTTAATGACTCTTATATTGTAGAAAATATATTTTAATAGTTTACGGAATAATAAATATTTAACTACAATAATTCCACCCTTAAATAATCACCCTTCATGAGATTTACAAAAAAAAATGTTTTTGACAAATTAAAATGATTTGATGAAGCTCAAAAAATGGCAAAACCTCGCAATTTTTTTTGTCCTGCATTGATTTGCATAAAAATTTGGAATTAGAATCACCTTACCCTCTTCTTCACATTTTATATCATGCCGATGGTCGCTGTTTGTTTTTTAAGGGTGAAAACTACCCCTAATTGTCAAAACTCATAAAATAACATCTTAAACCCTAAGATGTGTAAAATTTGGTGTGGTTAAATAGTAATTGTTTTATGCTTTGGAATACAATTTCAGAATATTTCAACCCTTGTTAAAGCTTAAAGTAAAAAAAAATGATTTATTTATCATTATCATAGTGATTTAATTTTAGAATGCTGCTGCTTAAAATATGTACAAATTTCGTTTTGAAACTTTAACCCTCATAGATCAATTCCTATTACAGCTTTAATAAAAGATTTAACCTAAAAAAAAATTATAGCTTGACAGATTTATTAATTAAAAATATTTATGTTTTACCTATCTATTATTGATCTATAATACCTTAGAAACGGAATATGTTATGATAGCAATAATACCTGCTATCACACCTAGGGCATTATAACCCGGGCATTATGATAATGCCCCCTTATAATGCCTAATCCCAAATATGGAAATTTTGCTTATCCAATTCTGTTTCTCTCACAATAAAGATCAAGTTTATACAAAAATAATTTTCTTTAAACAATACTAAAATTAAACTTTATTTCCAAAATAAAAAATTTCAATTTTGAAATGTCCCGGAAAATGTAGCTGATCCCACTATAGAATGGTGTTTTTTGTGATGGTAGCAGCGGTGGTAGCACTAACGCTATTTTGTATGAAGAACAGTCCATTAAAGAATTTTCAATAGTCGATAAGGAATTAACTGGATTGGCAATCATTTTGGCTACTTTTTTTTGGATGAAAAAACCCTTTATATATTTAATACTGAAGAGTTTTTTCCATTTCCCATGTTTTTAGCGTTTCAAACGAAGCACCTGCCTCAACAAGTAAAGTTGACGATGTGCGACGCAAACAGGCCGGTGTAAGCTTCTGCATTATCCAGTTTTAAAAATTTTGCGATCAATGTTGGGACGCCCCCTTTGGTATTTTTTCTAATGGGTTGTACTGTACATCGACCCTTTCTATAGGTAAGAAAGAATCTTCGCTCCTTTATTCCAGCTGGCCCTTAATGTTGTGTACTTTTTATTAAATTTAAAGCGCCTAAACCCTTTTCCCAATGAAAAGTAAAACTTTTTGAAGTTGAGTTTTAGTTTCTGGTACCTTTATAAAATTCCTCTATCTTCAATGTCATCAATGGTCATTTTGACCAACTCATCTCGTCTTAAACCTCCAAAAACACCCTTACCAATATGACTTTGTGTACCAAGTAGATATCATCAGGAGCCTTCTTAATAAATTTTAATATTTGTTCTCCTTCCAAAACTTTAGATTCTTCAGGGACTACTTTTCCAACAACTTTTAAAAAAGATATGAGACGTGGTATTGCGAAATGTCTATATTTTCATAGACCATCACGTAGACCTTAGGGTGGAATCTTGGTCCAGAGGGGTTCGGACTGTTTTTTTCCGACTAAAAATAATAAAGTTTGTTAAACATATGTATTAAAATAAAATCAATAACTTACCAGTTCCTGGAAATATGCCATTAAAACGTTTTCGGTTATTTGAAGAATTGCGTTCGCATCTTTCCAAATACCAAATATGCCATACTCCCCGATCATACTGTTGCCTTGATTAAACTGGCAAAAGATTTTCGGTCGCTTTTATGGCCTTTTCTCTTATATTTTGGGGGAATTTCTTCCATTTTGAGCAAATCTTTAAAAATAAAAAAGCCAACTGACTAACTGACAGAAACATCAAAGTCAAACTTAACACCAGTCATTATCTACTTACGTATACGGGTACAGGTGCAACTTATTTTTATATTGCGAATAAATAATGTAATTAGTCATTGAAAAACTCTTTTTGGGTAAAACATAAAGTATTGTATGCACCACGGGCTTTACTGGACTATAATGCCCATCAGGTCGAAATCTAGCCCTCAGGGCTATTTCGACCTTCAGGGCATTATAGTCCCAGTAACGCCCTTGACACATAAATAGCTATAATGCCCGAATTATTACTAATTTATTATTTTGCCAATTTTCAGTCCTTAAAAACTACCCCTTACAACATTGCACTTTCTATAAACTAATTTAATAGATATAAAAAGGAAAAAAAGTAGAATTACATACTAAAATTATACCGGTAAAAGTATAAAGTATACCAGTTATGTAGATTATTATGCTCCGAAGTGGGCTATTTGAATTTTTCGAAACAAAATTGATTGGTTTTTAAAACAAAGCTCCTTTAGTTTTAATGATAGATTTTTTTTCAAAAATGATTTTGTAGGGTCTTTCAAGAGCTATAAGGCTCTGTAAATTAAATCCCTTTAAATCCCTTATTTTAAAGAAAGGGATGAGTTTAAAGGGCTCGAATAAGAGGTTTAAACGTTTAAACATATTTTGCAAAATGTTTATTGTACCGGGTGTCCAAAAATAAGAAAGGACTCCGGCTGTATTTTTGAAAATGTTTATCGCACAGCGTTGGGGAAAAATATTTTTGTAAAAGTGGTCAAGATAAATAGCTAGAAATTATTTTCAAGTTTTTGAAATGGCCGCTAGGGGGCGTAACTGCAATCTTGAATCTAAAAAATTGATGTTTTGGTGAATTTTGCTTTATTAACCTAAAAAAATACCTGATTTTTAAAGTCAAGGATAATTTGAACCTTTTTGTTTAACAAATTTTGCTGTATCTCTAAAAATAAAGTGGTGGGGGGTGCTTAAAGGTTTCCGTAAAAAACACCCTGTATCTTCAAAACGGCTAAGCCGATTTTAACAAACTTGGGCTAGACAAAAAAAGGTATTCTCGGGCTATAAATGTTTTATTATTTGAAGTTTTCTTAGTTTCACATGCGCCGCTAGAGGGCTTTTTTCGAAATTCCGACAGAAATTGTTAATTTTCTCCAAAAAATTAAATGAATTGGTATAATTTTTTTTTATAAAAAGGTAGCTTAATGATGCTTAAAAAAGCTCACAAAAACCATATCTCTATATCAAGTTCCTTACCCAAAAATGTAGGCCAAAGAAAATTTTATACGTCAATATCTCAAAAACTATAAAAGCTACAAGAAATTTTATATGACATAAATTATGTATTTTTATGAAACCTTTAATTTAGGCTATATAATTTTTCCCTAATGTCATCTTTGAATTATAATCAATAAATCGAATTTTCAGGATTTTTATAAGGTATACCCTGGAATTCGAGTTTTTTTATTATAACTCGTAATCTATTGCATTAGACGAAAAGATTATATAACCTAAATTAAAGGTTTCATAAAATCATAATTAATGTCCTATAAAATTCTTGTAACTTTTGATTTTAAGATATTGACGTATAAAATTTTCTTTGGCCTAAATTTTAGGTAAGGAACAAGATATCGAGATATGGTTTTCGCGAGCTTGTTTAGGAATTATTTAGCTACTTTTTCAAGAAAAAAAAAATATACCAATGCATTTAATTTTTTTAAGAAAATTAACCATTTCTGTCGGAATATCGAAAAAGGCCCTCTAGCGGCGACATGTGAAACTAACATAACTTCAAATATTATAACATTTATAGCCCAAAAAAGATTTTTGTGAACTAGCCTAAGTTTGTTAAAATCGGCTTAGCCGTTTTGAAGATACAGAGTATTTTTTACGGATACCTTTAAATACCCCCACCACTTTATTTTTAGAGATACGGCAAAAACTGTTTAACAAAAAAGGTTCAAATTATCCTCGACTTTAAAAATCAGAGCATTTTTTTGTTAGGTTAATATGGCAAAATTCACAGCATGTATCTTTTTTAGATTCAAGATGCAGTTACCCACCTAGCGCCATTTTGAAGCGAAATGTGCTCCAGCTATTTCTCTTAACCACTTTTACCAAAATATTTCCCAACGCTGTGCGATAAACATTCAGACAACCGGCGTCCTTCTTATTTGGACACCCGGTACAAATATCTAAGTAAAGGAAAATCTTTGTAATTAAAAAACTTTAATTAGGCAATTAAGGATTTTCGTTTTTTCCAGTATTTTCGAAGTTATTTTTACGAAATTGCAGAACATCGTTTTTCACTTTAAGCTTCAATTTTTCTAAAATTAGGCGTTTAAAATTAGTCAAACTTCTGGGATGTATTGATAATTCATATATTAAAAAAATTACAGAAGGGCAAAGATCAATTTTAATTGGAAGGGTAATAAGGGAGTTGTTTCCACAGATTTTTTCGTAGAAAAAAAGTAGGGACCGACCTTATTTTTATCATAACTCGCTCAATTTTTATGCTAGAGACTTTTTTAAAAAAAGGTTTTATTATATACGTTAAAAAGGATTTTAGAAATTTTCCTTAAAAAATGCAAAGTTTACCCGCTATTTGACTTTGAATCTTTTAAATTTGGCATTCGACGAAAAGCTAACCATTAACAAGCCGTAGCTAGGCCCGTATTGGTTATGGAGAAATTATTTAAAAAAATGTTTTTTGTTTTCATATAAGCTACAATTTTGCTATCTACAGTTTTTTTTTTTTGATAAAATGTTATAAAAAAATTTCACCCACAAGATGGGGTGGCAACCACCTCCAGGATAAAAGCGCCTTTCAGCATGATATAAACTTTGATCCTTGGGCTATTTTTTTTATCTTGGGATAGTCCACGAAGACTGATGCCTAAGTACTAACGTGCCGTGGGTGTTTTAAGTATTGTGAGAGGAAGTTTGTTCACACGGGACTTGGACTTGAAATATTTGGAGATTGGGAGGAGAAGGAAAAACTTCTGCGGGAAGCAGATTCCATAGTCTTGACACTCTAGGGATGAAGGAACGAAGAAAGCGGAAAGTTCGGGGCCTCTTTAACTGAACTGTAAAAATATGCAAAAAAGTTGCACTACGTGTTGCTCTGCTGGGAGCCGCCAGAGAAGGGATTATACTGGCCAACTCCTCTGAGCAGAAGCCGTGAAAATACCCATAGATGAGCAAGACGAGGAAGCCTTTCTAGTGCTGGATCATTAATGAGACAAACGGCTCTTCTTTGAATGGAGTCCAGAATGCTAAGTGTTGTAGAGGATGCCATTCCCCAGACATGAGAACAATATTCTAAAAAGAGGCTGATTTGGGATACATACAGAGTATACAGATTGGAAGAAGAGGAATACTTTCTGGCTCGAAAGAGGAATCCAAGCTTTCTTGAAGCAGCCAAGGCTCTGGATGTAATGTGCTTGTGCCAATTCAGGTTATTCTCAAAAGTAACGCCGACAAGATTAAACGACTCTTGGTTTTACAAAATTTGGCCGCTTATATGTAACGGATGAGCATTGGCAGACTTTTTCCGCGACAGCCAACATGATGTGTTTTCGAGGCATTAAACTGAACAAGATTTTTGGCGCCCCAATCCAAGATAAGTTTAAGGTCTTGTGAAAGAGATATCTGCATTGACCTGCGCTTGTTTTCCAAATCAGAATTACATGTTGGCTTAAGAAATTGAATACTAGAGTGGCACGGTACTATCGTCAGCATTACTATGAATGGGATTGATTGTGGAAGAAAAAACATCGTTAATGTGTAGGAGAAAGAGCGTGGGTGCCAGCACTGAGCCCTGGGGCACCTCCGCATTAATTTGGTAGAAGCTGGAAGAATGACCATCTACAGTAACTGATATACGTCGATTAGAAAGGAAACTGGAGAGCCAAGAGCAAAGCTTAGGTGGAAGACCGTAAGAAGGAAGTTTGTTAAGAAGCCCGTCATGCCAGACCTGATTGAAAGCTTTGGATTTGTCAAGAGCAACAATCTGGGATTCACCAAATAACTTAAGGGACTTGTTCCAGTTGTGTGAGACAAAGGAAAGAAGATCAGCTGTGGATCTTCTGTGACGGAATCCATACTGTCTATCATGTAAGATCTTGTGTTTTTCCAGATACTTTAAGATTTGGGAATTGATGAATTTTTCCATTACTTTGCAAACAACAGAAAGAAGAGATATAGGTCTATAGTTAGAATGTAGAGTTTTGGATCTTGTTTTGGGGACAGGTTGCACACGTGCAGCTTTCCAACTCTCCGGGAAAATGCCGTGTCGTAAGAGATTCGAAAGAGGCGAGTTAGGATGGGTGCAAGCTCGGGAGAACATTTTTTAAAGACGATTGCTGGTATGCCATCCAGCCCAGACGATTTTTTATTATTAAGAGAAGAAAGAATACGCTTGATTTCTTTGACTTTAAATTAAATTCCGTACCTTCTGTGAAAGTTTAAGGAAAATCCATGTGGGACGAAAAAATTCCGAGCCAAAATGCTTCAGTTCCAGTACTAAAAGTTATAGTCAATAGCCCTATGCTTTATCCATATTTTTAATTAATTAATGTTGTCGAAAGTTCTTTTAAATCAAAAACTTTTTTAGTTGCAATCAAGGAAATTAATGGTAATTTATAAAGATCAATAAATATTTATTAAGAAAAAGTAAACATTAAACCCCTTAAAAGTAAAGGGTCAAGCCCAAGTCTACAACAGTATGAAGGCTCATTTAGATATTCCTATCCGGAAAAAAGTATAAAGTATACCAGGTATTGTGGATTATTTTGCCGAAGTGGGCTATTCGAATTTTTTCGAAACAAAATTAATTTTTTTTTTAAACATGGCTCCGTTAGTTTTAATAATAGATTTTTTCAAAATAAATTTTTGAAATGGTTTTTTAAGGCTATGGGGTTCTGAAAAATTAAATCCCTTAGTTTTAAAGGAAGGATGAGTTTAAGGGCTCGAATAAGGTGGTGATCGCTCTAAATAGGGGTTTAAACGACCATTTTTTCCAAAATGTTTTTGTACAGAAAATCTAAGAAAAGGTTTTTTAATTTAAAAAAGCTACAATAAATACATTTAAAAGAGACCCCAAAATTTCTGGAGAACTATAAAATATTTAAATTTAAATTTCCCTTAAAAAGATAGCAGTTTTGCTCAATCGGAAGTTGGCTCAGCAAATGACTTTAACAACTTTTTTTTAATTCTTTACCACAAGTTTTGGTTTCCCAACCAGGACTTCCTTGAGGAACATTACGTAGATCAGAAATTTGGCACCTACGATGAATTTAAGTTTCCAAAGTATCCCTTGAATCAGTAGAAAAAATAATTTATAACATTAAAACAAATGCAACAGGCTGTGATGGTATTAACTTGAAAATGTTACTTTACTTAATTCCGTATTTAAGCTCGCACTTTACTTTTATTATTAACCAGTGTTTAAAAAACCCGGACGTTTTAAAAAACCCCTTGGAAAACTGCTATTGTGGTTCCTTTGCCAAAAATAAAAATCCTTTGAGCTCCAGATTTTAGACCTAAAAATAAATTGCCCACCTCATCCAAAGTTTTGGAACGGTTATAGCAGATCAATTGAATCAATTTCTGAGCGTCAATAGTGTTCTCCATTTTACACAGTCAGGTTTTCGTGATAAACACGGCACCAGAACTGCTCTATTGAATGTTACTGACGATCTATTTGATTTGGCGACAGAAAAAACATTCGATACTATAGTTTCATAAGGTATTGGAAATCAAATTGAAATATTATGGAATTGGTAATATGGTTTGCATTTATTTAAAGACTATTTTACGGATCAAAAAAAGGATTGTGTTACGTAATGAGTCGTCTAATACTTTTTTTCTTAACAAAAATTTTAAGGGGGTAGTATCTTGGGTCCTTTAATTTTACACTATATGCTGTCTTCCATGGTTTTTTGAATTTTCCAATCTCACCAATACGCTGACGATACACAAATTTATTTTTCTTTTTCTAATAAAGTTGGTCCTGCTGTGTTTAAAATTAATACGGACCTGGAACGTATCTTTAGGTGTCAAGAGCTCATGAATTGGTTCTTAATAAGAGCAAGAGTCAGATCATGGTCTTTGGAAAAGGGAAGGGACAGTATTCTCGCGGATCCTAATTTCAAGATTGCAGTCAAGGGTTTGCATTGCTGAAACCGATTGAAACGTCTAAAAACCTGGGACTCACTATTGACTCTGATCTTAGATTTAATCTCATGTATCTTCTTTAATAAAAACAGTCTTCGGTAAATTAAGACTTTTATACATGCATAAAGATATATTTGATAGAAATATAAAGTTGAGATTGACGGACCTCTCATCTTATCACATTTAACTTTTGTGATGTTGTTTATTGGCCAGCACTCGTCCAAAGGAATAAAGATAGTTTACAAAAGCTACAAATGCTTTCTTAATTTAATTTCGGGGTTTCGTAAGTATGATCCTTTTCACCCCATGTCTTTTTGAGTCCCGGGTTTGGGTTTAAAAGTTAAAAAAAGATTTCAGTTACATTTAGGGCTTCTCCTTTTAACATTCGACAATATAAGTTACCCTTTTATCTTTTTAATAAATTTATTAAAGGGGGACTGATGTCACTTTCTCAATACACGCCACTTGACCTGTATAGTGTGCCTAGGCACAGTACCTCCCTCTTCCAACGTTCCTTTAGCTACAATGCTGTTACTCTCTACAACAGTCTGCCCGCGGACTCAGATTAGCTCCTAATCGCCTCTTTCAAAAAAAATATAAAACATTTCTTTTAAATAGCCAAAATTATAATTGATAAATTTCTGCGCTTATGATAAAAATTAGAGTTTAAAATATAAAATAAATATAATTTTTAGCCGTAGGTATTAATAACTATATCATATTGTTTAAATTACTCTTTTTGTTGTTATTCGTAATTTATTTAGTATATATTTTCTATCTTTCTAATTCATATACTTTTATCTTTCTTTTTCCTTTTTACTCTTATTCACTTCAATTAAAAATTTTTCAACTCAAGGTGGTTGTATGAGCAGCTTAAAATTGGATACCGCCACCCCATTTTATAAAACTGTACATTATGTAATATTATATTAAACGTAAAATAAAAGGCATTATTTATTTATTTATTTATTTATTTATTTTTTTTTAGTATTTTTTTTCGTTTTTCCAGTATTTCCAAGGGTTTTTTTTACAAATTGCGGTAAATCGTTTTTTACTTTAAGCTCCCAAATTTTTCTAAAATTTAAGGGGTTTTAAATTGATCAAACTTCGGGGGTTATTAATAATTCAAAATTAAAAGAAAAAAGGGCTAAAAATCAATTTTAATTGGGGGGGGTAATTAGGGGTTGTTTCTACAGATTTTCTCGTAGAAAAAATTAAAGGGGCCGACCTTTTTTTTTATCATAACTCGCTCAATTTTACGCTAGGGACTTTTTTAAAAATAATTAATTTTATATTTTTTTTTTTTTTTCCCCAAAAAAGCTTTTTCTATTTGACTGAATTTTTTAAATTTGGGATTCGATAAACAAAAGCTAAAACCCATAAAAACTTCCCTTTTTTTTTCAAAAAGCTGTTACTTTCGCAGAATAACTCGAAAAATACTAGTTTACAAAAAAATGTATGGAACATTTTTTACTTAGAATTACTTTCTTCATCGATTCCTGCAGTTAAAATGTTATAAAAAATTTCCACCCCTAAGATGGGGTGGTAACCACCCTCAGGATAAAAGCGCCTCTTGGCATGATAAAAACTTAGATCCTTGGCCTATTTTTTTTTATCTTGGGACAGTCCACGAAGGCTGATGCCTAAGTACTAACGTACCGTGGGTGTCTTAAGTGTTGTGAGAGAAAGTTTGTTCACACGGGACTTGGACTTGAAATATTTGGAGATTGGGAGGAGAAGGAAAAACTTCTGCGGGAAGCAGGTTCCATAGTCTTGACACTCTAGGGATGAAGGAACAAAGAAAGCGGGAAGTTCGGGGACTCTTTAACTGAACTGTAAAAATATGCATAAAAGTTGCACTACGTGTTGCTCTGCTGGGAGCCGCCAGAGGAGGAATTATATTGGGCAACTTCTCTGAAAAGAAGCCGTGAAAATACCTATAGAAGAGCGATAGATCCCCTACAGCTCAACGATGGGCAAGAAGAAGAAGCCTTTCTGTAAGTATGGGATCATTAATAAGACGAACGGCTCTTCTTTAAATGACGTCCAGAATGCTAAGTGTTGTAGGGGACGCCATTCCCCAGACATGAGAACAATATTCGAAAGAGGGTCTAATTTGGGATACATACAGAGTATACAGATTGGAAGAAGAGAAATACTTTCTGGCTCGACAGAGAAATCCAAGCTTTTTAAAGCTGCCAAGGCTATAGATGAAATGTGCTTGTGCCAGTTAAGGTTATTCTCAAAAGTAACGCCGACAAGATTAAACGACTCTTGGTTCTGCAAAACTTGGCCGCTCATATGTAACGGATCAGCATTGGCAGACTTTTTCCGCGACAGCGAACATGACTGTGTTTTCGAGGCACTAAACTGAACAAGATTTTTGGCGCCCCAATCCAAGATAAGTTTAAGGTCTTGTGAACTAGATATTTGCATTGACCTGTGCTTGTTTTCCAAATCAGAATTACATGTTGGCTTAAGAAATTGAATTCTAGAGTGGACGGTACTATCGTCAGCATAACTATGAATGGGATTGATTGTAGAAAGAGAAGATCGTTAATGTGTAGGTGAATCAGCGTGGGTGCCAGCACTGTGCTCTGGGCACCCCAGCATTAATTTGGTAGAAGCGGGAAAGAATGACATCTACATAACTGATATACGTTGATTAAAAAGGGAAATTTGGAGAGCAAAGAGCAAAGCTTATGTGGAAGACCGTAAAAGGATCAGATGTCATGCCAGACCTGATCAAAGCTTTGGATATGTCAAGAGCAACGATCTGGGATTGACCAAGGGGACTCAAGGGACTTGTTCCAGTTGTGTGAGACAAAGGAAAGAAGATCAGCTGTGGATCTTCTGTGAAGGAATTCATACTGTCTATCATGTAAGATCTTGTGTTTTTCCAGATACTTTAAGATTTGTGAATTGATAATTTTTCCATTACTTTGTAAACAACAGAAAGAAGAATATAGTCTATGTTCAGAGGAGAGTTTTGGATCCTTTTTGGGGACAGGTTGCACACGTGCAGCTTTTCAACTCTCCGGAAAACTGCCCCGGTCTAGAGATTTGCAAGAGGCGATTAGGATGGGTGCAAGCTCAGAGCACTTTTTTTAAACGTTGCTGGTAACTGCCATCCAGCCCAGACGATTTTTAGTATTAAGGAAGAAAAATACGCTTGATTTGTTTGACTTTAAATTAAATTTCTACCTTTTGAAAATTTAAGCCAAAAGCTTCAGCTACTGTCGACTAAAAGTAATACTCAATAGCCCATATACTCTATCCATATTTGTAATTAATTGATGTTTTTGAAAGTTCATTAAATACGAAGAATTTTTCAGTTACCATCAAGAAATTAATGATAATTTATAAAGATTAGGCGCAAAGATCAATAAATATTTATTAAACAAAGTAAACAATAAACTCATTAGTAACGGGTCAAGACTTAAGTCTACAACAGTATGAAGGCTCATTTAGATATTCCTTTTTTTATTTTAATTGCTAATTTTGCACGAAATTTGGGCCTTTTTCCCTACTTTGACTTTGAAAGCAACACCTTACTAAAAGAACAACCTTATAAACGTAGGGTCATATTTTTGTCCATCTTATCGATATGTTTAACTGGTGCGATTTTCTGGGAGCAGAATAAGAATTTAGGAAATACTAAAATTACGTTACGAATGTTAGGCGTGACGTTGACAGGTGTAACATGCCTAACAGTGCTTGACGCAGTTGCCAATTCTTATATTAAAAGATCAACTTGGCAACAACTTTTCCATGAATTGTCATTAGTAGATAGCATTTTGTTTGAAAAGAAACCAAAATTTAAAAAGAAAATGTATCGAAATGGTAATTTCTATATAATGATCCTGAACTTGGTGCTTTTTGTACTTCTTAATCTGGGGTATAGACATTATACCAGTAAAATGAAACGAGACATAATCCATTACTTATGGTTTGCCGCAGCATGTTTAATTTTAAATTATTTTCTAATTTTGGAATGCGCTATTATGTCAATTTTATTAGTAATCGTAAAAAGCAGGTATTTTAAATTAGGAAAGTTAATTTTTAAAATTAAATTTAGAAAATTAACACATCGCGGTTATGTGTTAGAGACGGCCCAAAAAGTTGAGATGTTAGCTTTAAGGCTTCACAAGATCGTAACATTTTTTAAAAATATTTTCGAAATTCAACTTATGCTGATTATTGCTTACAGTTTTCAACTCTGCTTATTGTTTGGCATTTTATTTAGACAAGGTGGATCTACATTTTATCAATTTATAGGTCTATTTATTTACTTGGTAAGTACTATTACAGTTTATTTGGCACAATTTTTTTTTAATCTTATAAAAAGAAATTATTATTTATTTATTAATTATTTTTTATACGATTCAAATAAATTATTATTTATTAAATAAAAATATTTTACTTTTTAACGTTTATAATGTAATGTCAATTGCCCACGGTCTCGGAAAATTACAGGTAATCCATAAATTTCGACACCTAAAAGGCAGGGGAAAATGGTTGAAAAGTGTGACAACCCGTAACAAAAGGGGGAACAAGTCATACGGTCGGTGATGATCGCGTTGTTAAAACAAGGACTTAGCAATTGTTAAAGTTAACAACGGTTTGAAATAACACTATTAATTTTTTTTGTTAAAGGCCTAAAACCCTTGTTAACTTTTAAAAATTTGCTAAGTCCATTGCTAAATTTAACAACGCGATCATCACTCGACCGAAAAACCTTAACGTCCCACGTGTAAACTTTAACTTTACGGCCGATGATGAGGGGTTGTTAAATTTAAAATGGATTACATTGTTAAAGAACAACTTTTTAGAATTTTTAACAAAATTTCAGATTTTGACAGGTTGTCTACTAAAATCATTAATAACACTGACAATGACGTTTTGTTAAACATTCTAAACCGTTGTTAACTTTTAACAATTGCTAAGTCAACCGCTAAATTTAACAACGCGATTATCACTCGGCCGTTAATAGGCTATTTGCCACCATTACAAATAAGCTTTAAATTGTGGTCATCCTATCAGATAATAGTATAAAGAAGCGTATTTCTTACAACTTTGGTGACGTCACTTGCAAGTAAATAAATGTCACAAGCTTTGTGTTGTGTGTTTTCAGGTGTTTTTTTCGATCTTTAACTATCTAAATAACTGTTTCTTGACCATTTTATATAGAGACCATATTTCAAGTAACATAATTATCCGTTTTGTACATCAAAATGGATATAAATTTTGTGAAAGCCGATAATAGAAACCTGAGATAGTCGCATTTATGATTGTGCGTGTCTTTAAAAATAACGCTGACTACTATGCTGAAGAACTCAAAAATGTAAAAACAGCTGTGTAAGTACCTATAAAAAATTATTTATTTACGTGTTCATTATTCAGTATTTCTCAAAATCTTATTGTAGGTTATGTTTACGGAGTGTAGAAATATAAGGAGTACCATCTCTTATGGGAGACGAATTGAAAAAGTTTCCAGCTGTAAGCAGTAATTAATTGAAATAAATTAAGAGAAATTTGGCTTGGGGTAGAAAACAAATGTATTAGGTACAGGGTGGCCAGATAAGAATGCAAAGTGCTGTATTTTGGAAACTATTTGGCGTAGAGACTTGCGGTAAAAAAATTTATGACTAAAGAGGAAAAGAATACCGTGGAAAATATTTGAGATTTCCCAAAATGGTCGCTAGGGGGGAACCTCTTAAACTTTTTAAGTGATTTTCACTGAAATCTACCCAGTAAATGTTACCAAAAAATATAAGATTTTTAAAACTCAGCTTTACTCCAGTAATTTTGGTTTAACACTTTGTGGCATATCTATCAAAATAAAGTGGTGGGGGCTAATTCAATGTTTTTTTTTTTAAATAAACAGCTGTAACTTGGTCTCGTTGGAAAAAACATTTATTGCTCCAACAAATCCGTCTTATCTGTGATATATCTAGTTCTTAGTAATGCCGCTAGAGCGCGTTTTTTGATCTAATAACAGAAAATTGCAAAATTCTCTAAAAAATTAAATGCAATAATATGATTTTTTTTTTCATAAAAATGTAGTGAAATGATAGCTAAATAGGCCACTGAAAACCGTATCTCGATACCTTATTCGTAGCCCGAAATATCGAACAAAGAATATTAAGTTATCATATAATTTTAATAAGACGCTATTACACCGATATTTTTTGTTATTTATTTGTCTTCTTTCAAGGTTCAATGATGAAATGTCTTAATTTAATAATTTTTAAATAATTAAAATATTCTTTGTTCAAAAAATTAAAGAAAAACGCGTAGGACATAATAATCAATGCATATAAAATGCAAGTGCAAGGTAGGCAGAATATTGGTACTTACTGAAAAGTATACAGGATAGGTTAGATGGAACCTCGCCGCACAGGGGACGTGGGCGTGTTGCAGCGCATTACCAATGAAAGCGCTGCGAATAATTTCGCACGCGAGTTACAAACACTATTTTTTCTACAGCGACTTTAATTTTATTAAAGTAAAACCATGAAACGATATTTCTTATTATAATATTTAATGCAAATCAATTTTCTAAAACATATTAGTCGAATCTGTCCCAGATATAACTGTCCATTAGAAATATTATATTTGAAGGAAAATTATGTAATATTGTTATATAAGTCTATTTTCTGTTATATTATTAGGTACTATTTTATAATTTTTTACTTTTTTTATAATTGCACGTTTTTTAAAGTTTATTCGTTATTTATATTATTAGGTGGTATTATTTTATAATGTGTTTAACATTTTTTTTTAATTGAACTTTTTAAAATTTATTAAAAATTTTCTTTATATTACGTGGTATTTATTTGTAATTTTTTCAAATTTTCTATAATTGCACTTTTTAAAATACCCAAAGGAAGAAACAAACCACAATAAACATAGAATGTCAGATGTAAAAACAGAGCTTAAATTAAACTAGGTAAGTTTTCTCAATAAACTAAAAAAGTCGCTAAGGGCCCTTTTACAAAGGTTCAACAAATTTTCTTGAACTGCACACTTTGAACCCAGTTCAGAATTTTGAGTGTTGTACTACTACAGGTTTACCTGAACTATCAGTTGCAAAGCCCAAAAAAAAGAAGAAGAAAATTGCCACAAATTAACCTAATCAAAGATTTTAAAACTTGATCAAAAAAGGAGAAAGTGCTCGTAATATGTGGGTTCAATAGTTTCCAATGTGCAGCCATCGGAAATCATTGTGAAACATTCCAGAAAACATTGAGGATCACGAGAAGCCTTTTTTAATGATCATTCCTGTAAGTTAAAAAAAATTAACTATTTTATTTATTTTTTACAAACAAAATTAATTTTCCAATATTAGATCTGTTCCTTGGCTTTTGGGTTTTTGTGTAAAATAAACTACACTATAATGAGAAGATAATTTATTTATTTACACTTCATTATCTTATCTATTATAAAAAACATTACTTTTTATTTTTTAGTTTTCCCCTTTGGAATGGAAGTGGTGAATGAAAATAATGTTCAGGAGTTTTGGAGGGAATTTTTTAGATCTTGGTAAGCAATGTTTTTTAGTTTTTAAAGAGGAATAGTGATTTTAAGTTTTAACAATTTTAAATTTTTTTAACTATTGACATAAAAAGTACTTTTCCCTTTTTCCCCGCATAGTTTATAACAAAAAAAAAATCCTGATTATATGCACTGTTATTGATTGACATTTGGCATCATTTTTAATAATGTGATTCAATAATTCTGTCTTTTTAAATGTCTGATTCTTAAAGCTTTATTAAATAGTTTTCATAAATGGACTGTTAGTTCAAAACTGCCCACAGAAAGAGTTTAAATCAAAAAACTGACCATTTTTTTGTTAATAAATTATATAGTTTGGTCCATTAAGTGTACAAAAAATGGGAATTTTTTTTTTGGACCAGAGGGTTGCTGACTGTAACAAGGAAAATTTATTAATGCTGACTTCTCCTAAACCAAATTGGAATCCTGAAGTGACCCCAAAAAAAAACATCAAAACGTCAACTCCGAGTGTATCTGCCAGCACACCAGCAAAAACCCTTCTAGGTAATTTCATTAAAAGTTATATATTTTTTATTTACATAATTTAATGGGAGTGCTATCTAAGCAGTAAAAATTTCAAATTAAATAATGGAAATTAATAACAATTTTTTTTAGGTCCAGTAAGATCTAGAACACAAAGTAAATGAGGAAAGGGGGGATCTGGAAAATATGATGGGGAACAAATTGAAATAATGAAAAAGGAAATGGAACTGGATAAGAAAAGTACTCAAGAGAATAAACTTGTGTAGAAAGAGAGGAAAAAGCAAGAAAAGCAGATCTTGAGGAACGAAAATTGTTTTACAAGAGTTTGAAACAAAAAAAGAAGTTACAGTTGGAAGAACAGAAACTGAACATAGAAGAAAAAAAAAAAACTTGAAATAGAGGAAAAAAAATTTAAAGAACATAGTTGAGAGACAAGAAAAATTTAAATTTAAAATATTATTAAAAAAAACCCGTAAATGTAATAATTAGTTTAAATAAACCATAATGTATATCTTTTTCGTTTTTTTTTTATTAGTTTCTTTCAACTACAGCTACAACATAGTCATAACTTTCAAATAGGTTTTTTCTTAAACCCTTTTTTTCTGAAAAAAAATTTAAAAAAAAAAGTACCACTTTCTTAAAACATTTAATTAAGATACTGCTCTAAAGTTATGGGTTCGATATTAAAAAAAATGGAGTGGGCAACCATACAGACAAATATAAAATTTTTTAGTATGTTTGTGAAATATACATTGTTTATGTCTTGCAATAGTAACTTATTCTTTTTTTAAAATCTAGAAATGCAAATTCTGATATAATTTTTTCCAAACTCCACTCCACTGCCTGTCGAAAAGATGTTAAAATTTTGCTGTTCTTCATTAAGACCCGACCTGGAAACGGACATAACAGAAGCTCTCTTATTTCCTATGCCTGGTCACCAAATATTAAGGCCTACCATCAGGAAATCTTGTATGATTTTCCAATTGCTCATACAATCTGGGTTCCTTAAAATACCGCATCATGGCTGACCTGGGAATGCTCCCATAAGGCTAGTAGTGCCATCTGAGTAACAACTGCCTGGTATTTTACGCAAGATGGCGTTTGTGACCAGAGTAGTACTCTTCCTGGTCTTCTGAAGGGATATAGGTCTTGCCATACCATCTATAAATCCCAACAGTTTTTGGGAAAGGCAGCACCTGGCTGATATAGCCTTTTTAAAAAAAAACAATATTTTAAATTTTAACAGTGGATACTAGTGGGTACTCACATATTTTTTATCAGCAGTTTATAAAAGTTTATGTGGGTGTTAGAGAAGCTTTTTAAATTTTTATGTGGTGCTTTTTCAAAAAAACTTTAAATGCAATTTTGTTTGTTTATATCAATAAGAAAAAAAAAAGTTTACTAAAATACTTACATCTGCATACAGTTGCAAACGGTTTTGATTCATCCAGTTTAAATTTCCTATATCTTCTAGAGACCAAAATTTCTATAGATATGCATATTTACAAAAGTGCAAATCTCAGACAGTGGCGGTAGATCTTTGAAAATATTTAGGTCACACAAACGATTTGGGTATGCTAACCTTCAAGAAATATACATAATCCCTCTATTCCGCAAAAAAAAAAATAAAGAAAAAAAGTATGTACCTACAATATGGGGTTGAGTGCTTAAAAAAAACCAAAATAAGGTGTGACTAAAATTTTAAGCTCTGTTGCTTTAACCTACCTGTTGCTAAATGTCCTGATACTGTTCTGATTTGATTTTGAATTCGAAGGGCAACTAGTTTTTGAATGTCTTGCTGGGAAAAACGAAAATTTATTTTTGTTTTTTGGTTTAAAAATTTCCCCAATTTAAAAAACCCCTAAAACCTCATTTTTGGGGTTCTGTCTATTTTTCAACCTGCTAAACTTGTCAATACCCCCAAAAAAATTTAACAACTTGCAAAAAACTCACAGTGGCAAAAAATCGTAAAGAATGCTACCATTTCAGTAGGTGTTAGTGCATCTCACAGCTTGTTTCTTCAACCTAAATCTGGCCTTAAATTATTTGTTATTCCAAATGTTGAAATGCTCTGGACTATTTCTGTATATTTAGGGCTCGAGAGTCAACATTATTAAGTTATTCTACAAAATCTTTGTCGATGTCATATCAGGTCATATTTTTCCCATACAAGATCCATTTCAAATTTTAAAAAAACCGAATAAGTATCAACTTTAAAAAATATAAAACAAAATTTTTAAAAACCCAAGGTGATCTGTAAAAAAGAGTGAGGTTAAAATTACTGAAGGGGGTCTTACCCAAATTCGGAGGGTTCAAGATCAACCACAGTTCACCGTCTGAACCGGCTTTGTACAACGAGTTTTTCCGTTAAACCCGAGATCAGGTGAACTTCGGTTGAAGTCCATTGTAACCGGGGGGCCCTAAGACCGTATTGAATTGCGAAAGATGGTTGGTCACATTTTCTGTTGTTAACAATTGACATACCAAAGGTGCGCTCGATTTGTATATTCAATTTGCGCATTTGTTCACACCGTACGAACTTTTCGCTCCGAACCCGTTGGAGATGGATCTGACAAATGCTTTTTTGTCTGGAAATGACAATAAAAAATTTTATGGTACGATTTTACATAAAAAGATATGAAAAAAAGTTCATATTAACATAGGTCCGGAAATGCTTCCAGAGGGAGCTACAGGCCCTTGAAGATGGTGTCATAAAAGTGGTTTTTATTTAATTGATTAGGATCTACTTACAATACGGGAATTAACTTCTACATATAAGTTAGAGTGATTAAAGGTCCCTTTTTGAAAATATCAGGTGACTCATATTGCAACCAGTGGCGTAGGAACAAAGGGGTGGTTAGTTATTTAGAGTCATATTTTTTTTTTCGCGCCCTTGGTATAAAGTCTTATAGTCGACGGTTTTCGGGATAAACGGACTTAAAAGCACTGCAGTGCGTAAATACAGTAAACAGGCCATGCAATAAAAATAAAAAGATGTTTGAATACTATTTTAAATTTTCAACATTTATTATAAAAGGTATAATAACATTGAAAAGGATTTAAAAATTTAGGGACAGCGCTGTATATTATTTTGTTATTGATTTGTTGGTATTTTTATTAATAAAATTATATTTCGAAAAAAAAATCTGAGCATTAAACTCCGTTTATCTCGAAAACCGTCGACTATACGACTTTATACCAAGGAAACCTTTTTTACGTAAAAATGTTCAAAGAAACATAATTTATTTAAAAAATAGCAAAAATACACTAGGCGAAAAAAAATATGACCCTAAATAACTAACCACCCCTTTGTTCCCACGCCACTGGTTTTAATATGGGTCACCAAAGGATTGTTAAACTACTTAATCTATTTGACTTTAAACTGCTGTATTTTAGTGATTTTTTAAATACTCATATTGTTTTAAGGTTTTAAATGTCACAATGGAGTAGAAACCTGAACTGAGGCTATACTAGCAGAGGAAACTGCAGAAAGTGGGTCTGAAGAAGAATGAAACTAGAAACAAAATTGTTGTTGAGAAAGAAACTAAAAATTTTTAGTAGTTTTCTATTATTGTTTATTAAAAAAACTCTTAAAGTCTACCTTAATGTAATTTTATCAGTATAAAATTAAAAAAAGTCTGAACAGTGATGAATACTTGTTCGATAATCGGATATCGGATAAATAATCAAACTATTTATCGGTATATGTGTTTCGGAGCACAATGAAGAAAAATATTAACTAAACTTTCTAGTTTTAGCAAATTATATTTATTTATTCAAAATTAATACAACTGTCAACAGCCTGATCACAATTTTCTAAAATATTCGGCGTCTTAACAGCTAAATTACCGTCAGTAGATTTTTCTTTATCGCTGTTCCATTCATTTACAATTGCTTGTAAAGGCACCAAACATTCTAAACTGTTTTTAATTTTAATCATTTCTAGATTACACATGTTCTCGGCTTCCATTATTTTTTGTCTGTAAATAGTTGTTTCTATTTCCTTTGCAATTTGCGCTGTTTTAATTGCTTGACTTTTCATAACTGCGTTTGTAAGCATATCTAGTTGTTGGTTATAGTCACCACTTGGCAAGCAACTGTGCCATTTATGTTCAGAAAGCTTTTTCTCTAAATCTATCGTTTCCTTTAGCTCAATTTTCCATAGTTTCCTTTCTTTTATAACATTTTCTTTTAAAGATTTCACTTTTGTTGATAAAGTAATAAGTCTCTCTTGAAGTTGGGTTATCAGAGATTTGCTTTTTTCTTCTAGTTCTTCAAGAGTTTCTTTCCGATCATTTGATAAGCTTGTATTTAGATATGACTCAGTATTGATTAATAGCTCTGACATATTTAAAAGCGTAAAAAATCAAAAATAATGACTTTTGAAATTGTCAAACAAAATATGTAGGTTATGCAAGCTGACATTTTTAAATTAGCAATGAAAATATTCCTACATACTAGTGAATTTCGTTTTTCAGATTTTAATTGACTGACTTAAGAATTCAGGACCGTACAGGACTTCGTGACATTCAATTTAAAAACTATCCTCTACTATCTATATAATATATTTAGTGCCATATATTTTGGTTCGTTCAACTATAAAACATAAGTTTGCCTAAATACTTTTTTTTTTTTATTTAGGTTATATGTGTTCATAGGTTCGACTCTTTCGACAGCTTTTAGGTGGGTTTGGAGCAAAGATTATCTGTATAAAGATATTTCACTTATAACGTTTCATGGACTATATGTCCGTCTCTTTCCTAGAAACTCGTGGATGGTCGAATTTTCGTATCTCTGCGCAATTTATTAGGTCCGGTCGGACAAAAATGAGTAAATTTGCCATTGCCAGACAGATAGGTAGGTAGGTAGGTTTAAAGTGAGTGGACTTTTTACGCCCTCCACTGCGGCCGCTCGGTCTATTGTGGCACACACCTTTTTATATTTCTCCCAATAGGATCAGACTTGTCATGCATCCGATATCAGATTGGGAGAGAGTTCTTACATCTCCTCTTACTCGTGTCGCTACGGGACACGAGCTTCTGGTGTCCCTGTCTCCTGGAGAGTATGACGAGCAGACGATTAGATCTGTCATGCCCTCCTCTCCCGGTCTAGTGACGTGGGTAGCTAGGTTCCTGTTACAGGAACCAGATGTTTCTTCTGAGGCCGCATCTCCGGCCTTACCCCATGAAAAAGGTCCTATCAGCTTTCTGTTTAAAGCCAGAAACCCTTTTCCCTATAAAGGCTGTTCTGTCCGCCTTCTGTTTGGATTCAGGGATCCCTTCCTAAGCACCCGTTTGTTCGGGATGGATTAGTCCTTCCCCGTGAAACAGGCGCCGGTGACTTCAGGGGCACCTTTTGAAACGGATTCACCCGTTTCGGTCAGCGCACCTTTGTCACTTTTTTCCTATGAAAGCGGTTCAGTCCGCTTTCTGTTTGGAGCTGGGGCAGTAATAGTCCAACACGGCAGAGCCCCGCATTACCGTAGTAAGGCTAGATACCCTGAGAGGTCGCCCTGTATCTCAGAGGCACCGTTGGAGACACCTGTTTAAGGCACAGGATGTCATTCACTCATCAGCACGATATGCTAGCACCTTGAGTTAAGCCCTGTGTTCATCTTAGCTTCGGATCTCGTTCCATACGCTAGCCAAAAGAGTTGCCGATAACCAGCAACTCTAGTGCATGTTCCAAAAGATCCTACTGGGCCCAACCACGACAACGACGTGTGAACACAGCGGACAGAGTTAATGTTGCCAGATGCAAATAATGTTCTTCAAGTAGGATATTTTTGACCATACATTTACGATAGCAAGTGTGACCAGTGGGTCTATAGGTCTATAGGAAGTTGACGATTGCTTTGAATAAGCGAGTAAAAATCCAGAATTACTGGTTAAGAGTGCATTTACGCTACACCTTAGGGGTCCGGAGAAAGGACGTGGAGACGGTGGGCGGAGACTAACAAACTCCCACTACTACAATTTTCGTATAGCCGCATTAAAAATATTATATTTTATTTAGGTTCTTCCAAATTCGGTGTATCGATGCGATGTTGTTTCCGATTGCAAGCCTACAGGAGATAACGTTTTTCGGTAACTATTTTTCACTTAAATGACACAAATTATACACCATTTTAAAGGTAAGGAAATAATATATGCTTCTGCTGTAACGGATTTTTGAAATATGAGTCGAGTTAAGAGAAAATAGTATCTAAATATAACCGACTTTAGGGTGACTTTTACTCAAGGAAATATTAAAAACTAAATTCAAATTTAAAAAACCATTACAGCAGAAGCCTAGATTTAAGTATTGGCTTTCATATAGTTTTTGAAAATTATCGATAACTTATACCGTTTTTGAGAAAAACATTATGCCCCGAATCCCAAATTGGATCCAATTTCGCGGCGCGAATGGACTCTTAAGCCGTAGCCTAGTGTTTAAGTCTTAGACTCATTACTTTTCAACTAGGGAATCTGTCCCCCATAAATATTTTAATTCCGGTTCAAATTTTTACGGTTGGAAATTTGATGAAAGGCTGTTAATTATATTTTTTATTTATTTCGGCAATTGTAAACTTTCAAAATTTAATTTAAATTTAACCCTTTAAGAAAGAGGTTTGTAATTTTGTTTTTATAATGGAAAATAAAAACTTTGAGACTTTTGGTAATTTAATAAGTAAACTGATGAAAAATAAAATTGTTGTCACAAAATAAAGAAAAGTCTTTAACTTCCGATCAGCCCGGAGAGATGACCACGAAGGGCACTCTGCGGTCACTTACTTTGGCGCCGCGGCTCCTCAGGAAGTCGCCTCGGCCGACCAAGTGATCAAACCACTTAATTAGGCACCGCGGCTGCCTCGCCCATCCGCCTCGGCCGGGTAAGTCCCGATTTCCCCGCTCTGCTGCACTGGCACGAGGTAGAACCCTGGAACGGCCAGTACCTCAGGTTCCATCTTGTTAGCCCCATGAGACAGGGACGGAAATAAACAATATTTCACTGACAATGGCGCAAGGGTAGCACTAAGAAAATTAACCCTGATTTTTCCACAAATTTATTTTTAATAAATTCACAGGAACCAGAGGGGTCGACCACCCTCCTGTCCGCCTGCAATACCCTTGAAGACTTGGCTTCAATATTAAACAGCAAAATTCATCTGCGCTTAGAGGGTGAAAACATGAAAAAACCACTGAGGGTTGGAAATATTAACATCAAAGTTTAAGGGGTTGTCAGGCCTCCGAGGCCTTGACCACCCTCCAAACTAGCGTAAACGCATAGCTTGATGGTCCCTCTTCGCAAAAGAGCCAAAGCCCCTGAGATAGAACCCAATAACAATTACGATTCTCACCAAGATGAATTCCCGACTTCGTCTCATAGCTTCGTAATGAAATATGGCATAGGGGGTTCTTTGCAGCGCTGATCACGAATCTGAAGTCAGTTATTTGAGGGCACTTCTTAGTTTTTGGATTTTTAGTCCCTACTTTAACCAAACCTTAACACTCTTTTTCCTAAAATTTCTTCTTCTAAAAACAAGTTACACCCAAACTGTATGATTTTATGATAAAACACTGATTAATTAACGGGGCTTACTTTTTGCACAATTATTTAGTCCCTATTATTTATAAAAACACTTTTAAAAATATTTATTTACACTCTTAATTCCTTAAAATATTTATATTTAAAAATATATAGTTTTTCGATATTCCATTTATTTCTATTTATTATTTATAATTTTTTTTTTGTAATTTAATGGCAACTAGGACCATGTTCGTGAGGTGATGAGGAAGGCCAGACAATCAGCTGATCACGACAAACTTAGTTTGCATGTCTGTGCATGGTCCAAAAAAATCATACTGCTCCCACACAGAATAAAAAAGGGTTAGTGCTCCCATAGGGAAATATATACAGTATGTCCACGGAAAAGGTGTTGAAGAGAAAAAACTTTTTTATTTTTGATTTTATCGAAAAAGTTCTCTTGATAAAAATTTTGCTATTTTCTAAGAGTAAGACTGGGATAGAAACATTTAACATATTTTATACGGGTGTTCAAAAATTGAAAAAACTTAAAATGGTACAAGTAAAGTGCATTTATTTGATAAGATATGGAAATAGTTACTAGAAAAGTTGTTCAAAATTTAAAAAGGTAGTCTCTTATACCAATTTTCGAAAAACCCTACTTTTATTTATTTGTGATAAAATTTATTTTAATACCTATCAATTTAAATTTTTAATATTAATTTTATCAAATTTTTGCTGTTGTAAGCATTTAAAGCTGACGTTACGGGCTTAATGAATTATAAAAGCAAAGTGTCAATAAAGCTTGTCACTACCGCCTACTAGTACAATAATGAGGTTAATTTGAAATTATTTAAATTTTAATATTAAAATAATTTTTATCACAAGTTAATAAAAGTAGGCCATTTTTTTGAAAATTGATATAAGAAACTTTCTTTTATTTTTTGAACAACTTTTCCTAGTAACTTATTTCCATATTTCTCAAATAAATGCACTTTACTCTTGAACCATTTAAAGTTTTTTCAATTTTTTTGAGTAAATTTGTTAAATGTTTTTATCCCAATCTTACTTAAAAAAGTAGCAATTTTTTTTAAAAAGTAGTTTTTTTTTGATAAAATTAAAAAAAGAAGTTTTTTACTATTCAACACCTTTTTCCGTGGACTATTGTAAACCACGGAAAAGGGTTGAGAAGAAAACTTTTTTTTAATTTTATCGAAAATATTACTAGATAAAATTTGCTACTTCTAGAGTAGATTGATAAAACATTTAACACGGGGTAATTAGAGAATTGAAAAAACTTAAAATGTAAAGAGTAAGGCATTTATTTGCAAAGATATGGAAATTAAATAGAAAAAAGTTGTTCAAACGTAAAACGGGACTTTTAATACCAATTTTTAAAAAAAACGGGCCCCCCTTTTATATTTGTAATTTTTAAAAATTTTATTATCTTTAAATAATTTAAAATTTTTGTACTAGTAGGCGTTGATAGTGACAAGCTTTTTTTGACACTTGGCTTTTATAATTTTATTAGCCGCAGTATCGTCAGCTTTAAATGCTTATTTAACAGCAAAAAAAATTTTATTATAAATTGATATTAAAATAAATTTAATCACAAATAAATAAGAGTTGGCGGATTTTTTCAAAAATTGGTATAAAACTACCTTTTAGTTTTGAAAACTTTTTCCTAGTAACTTATTTCCATATTTATCAAATAAAAAGCACTTTACTCTTTGTACCATTTTAAGTTTTTCAATTTTCTGAACACCCCGTATAAAATATGTTAAATGTTTCTATCTCAATTTACTCTTAGAAGTAGCAAAAATTTTTATCAAGAGTAGCTTGATAAAATTAAAAATTAAAAAGTTTTTTCTCTTCAACACCTTTTCCGTGGACATACTGTAGAAGTGAAACCTCTGGAAACAGTGACATTTGAAAATTCTGACATTGCCCAGGTATTAGTAGATTTCTATATTTAGCTTTTGTAGTAAGTTCCTAGATGGCAACACGTCGTTTTTTTTAACCAATGAAAAGTGAGAATTATTTATATCCTTTTTTAACGATAATCCCCGTGTTTGCGTCGGCCATTTTCTAGTATTTTTGTTGTAAGAGTTGACTTTGGGTTGACTGTTAAGTTTGCGTTTTTATTTTTTCCACATAAATGTGAAAAAATTATAAGGTAAGATATATTATTTAAATTTTGTAGTAAGCCTTCTTCGATATTAACCAAGATTCCTTGTAAATTTCTTTGCAATGGCATCAACACAACATATTGGTAGGCTGAAATATTCTTGTAAATATCCTTGTTGCAGAAACGCTTATTATAGTAAAACTGTAAGCACAAAAAGTTTCATTCTTTTCCTCGAGATCCCTAATTGTTAGAAGCTTGGAAAATTAAATGTAATTTAAGTCCCTCAAAAGATTGTTAAAATGTATGTTTGTAAGAACCGTTGCTCAAAATTAAATTATGCAAATCTTGAGGATCCTTCTCGCCTAAAATATAGAGCTGTACCTTGGTCTCCCTTAAAGAATTCCATTCTGAACGAACACAGTTATGAAAAACGTTTCAATTCTTTTAAAAAATTACCTCTTAAACCATTGGACAACTCTAAAATTAAAATTTTTAAAAATGTTATGTTATACCTTCTTTACAAAATTTCAATTCCATCAGAATGTTTAACTTGTCAAAGTAATTTCTTTTCAGTGAAGGTAACCGACAAGCATTTATTTGTAATGTTTAAAGAGTTTAATAACGAACGAAGGCTTAAATATGTTGGTGACGCTTTAGTCAATCTTGTAGACCGACTACATGCTGATATTTACAAATAAGTGGATAAGGATATTTACAAGACTAAAATTAAAAATTTATTTAGGCAATAATATTTCGAAGCCTACTGCAAGCACTTTTCATTTTGTTGAAACCATAATTGCTTTTCTGAAATATTTAACCTAACTTTAAAAATTTGTATATATAAGTACCTTAAAGAAAGGAAGAATTGTTTTGAATCTAAAAAGAGAGTAAGGAATAGACATAATAATATTATAAAAAAAATGAACAATAATTTTTATCATTTTTTTATCAATATTTATGTTTATTTTTCAGTTACCACATTAATTTAAATTCTTTTTACATTTTTGCTAACTTTGCCTAACTTAGTAACCAAAGTTCACATATCATATTTTAGGTATTTTTAGTCTGCTCTGGATAAGCCGATACTGCCTAGATTCATTATTTTATAGGAACCTTTCAGCGTGTTCTGTGTTCTCATCCAACCCCGGCTGTGACAGTTTTAGAAGTATCTCATCTCAACCCCGCCTGTGTTTTATTGTTTATTTTTAGAATATATTTTATTTTTCCTGTGTTATCTTAGGTATTAAAATTTAAGTTGTTATCAGAGTATATTTTTTATTTATTCCGAAATTTCCTGTTTTCTTTATAGAGTTTATGTTTTATTAATAATATATTGTTAACAATAACATTTTTTGTTTGCTTTATTTTTTGCAAGTTTAAAATTTTCTCCAATCCTATCAAAGATAAAATTTTGTTGAAATCTTACTTAAAAACTGCTTAAATATTAAAATAATCAGTTGTTAAGTAATGTATTTCAGCAAAATCTTATTTTTGTTGGAATTTGGGAAAAATAACAGAAATAAAAATTCATAATAATACCAGCGCATTTCTTATGTGCTGCCATCTATGATGAGTTTAGGTAATGCGTTAGTTGATTGTCCAGGAGCATAGCGCTGTTGTACTGACATAATCTGTTGCGTTCAGAAAGCACGAGATTTGGATATCTAGTAGTGCTTGTTCGGTGGTTAGTCTATGAAAATACTAGAGCTGTAGCAAACCTTATGTATTCGGTACTGAGTAACGGGTGCGCCATCTAGTACTGAATAACGAAACGTTACACACGAATGCATTTCGTTACTCGCATTTTTCGTAGTAATCTAAATTTAGAATAACTTAAACACAATTCTGGTTTAAAATACGGACAAGTGAAAAATGCACCTTACGCAGCTTGGTATGTAATGTATAATTAGGTTTTCTACAAATTACAAATGTTGCGACGCCGCGACGTCATAGTATAGCATAACATACATATGGGTACGCTTTTTTCGTTACTTTTACACCTCTAGAAAATAAGACCTATGCATATGGATTGTATAGGTAAGGATCACCCTCTCTTATGGCTGTTTTGCCTAAAAAGTGACGCTGGTGTAGCTTAGGGAACCAATGAAAACCAATGACCTTGACCGCAATATATAAAATGAAGTTTAAAAACGGCCCTTTGGAACACAACGCTATCCTAATTTACTGTAATTTGAGGGCTATTAGTTTGGTAATATAGAGTGGATGATCTTTACCTCTAAAATACATGCCTTTGGCCTTCAAATTTGCTGCCACAAATAAAAAAGAAGACGATTATTACTTGACACTTGACATACAGCGCATGAGCATTTACTTTCCTTTCTTGTTTACAATTTTTCAAGATGAAGTAAGTTTTTAAGGAAATCCTAAAATATTGTAACCATCTATGATTTTATAAAAGTGTTTTAAGTTATTTTTTAATGATTAAGTATCTTGTTATTATTATTTATAAATATTTTTGTCTTTTAGGATCGGACTGTGCGCCTACAGTGGATTTAAAATTTATCCCGGCCACGGAAAAACCGTGGTCAAAAATGACGGAAAGGTAAGTTTATGTGTTAAATTTACAATTCATAACATCCAAAATATGCTATTACCATTTTTAAAAACAGGACATTTTTCGTAACTGGGAAATATAATTTGCTCTCTGTGTCACTACTTATATTAACCGAAATTTTTGTTTCGTAGAATTTTACATTTTTGAATTCAAAATGTGAACATGCACATCTTATGAAGAGGAATCCCCGTAAAGTTACGTGGACCGTACTTTACAGACGTAAACATAAAAAAGGTCAGGAGGAAGAGGCTACCAAAAAACGTACCCGTAGGGCCCAGAAGTTCCAACGTGCTATTGTTGGTGCCTCTTTAAATGATATTTTGGCCAAAAGAAATCAAAGGCCTGAAGTAAGGGAAGCACAAAGGGAACAGGCCATTCGGTAAGTATTGATATAGACAATTACAACCTTTTAATATAAGTTTTTTTTGATAAGGTTAGTGTTTTGCTGGAAAATTCATCTTGGTAAGTTTTTACTTTTCGTTCCCACGGCCAATTTTATTGAAATTTAGTATACAGGATTTTTTGGGGCGCTGATCACAAATCTGATGACAAATTTTGTTGAAAGCTTCTAGTTTTTAAGTTATACACCCAACTCGGACCTAACCTCAAAAATCCACAAACTGTCCTAAAATTCCTCTGTAAACCTGGTCACAGCCATACAATGATTTTATGGTTAAACACATTTTACAGGGAAAACTCATTTCCCCGATTATTTACTTATTAGTTTTACTACAAAAAACACATTCAAAAATTTATTTTTATATTCAAAAACAATCAAAGAAATTATCTAGGGATTTTTAGACAGAAAAGTTGGTGAAACTGAAAGGCGCCATATTTAAAATTAAAATTGCAACATTAAATATAAAAAAAAATGTAAAATATCTTTAATAGGGAAATTGGAAAATTTTATAAATAGCATTTAATATATTGGAAGGAGTTTTTATTTAGAAGTTAGATATTAATACAAGTGAGGCAGGGGCTCATTTCTCTGAGTTTGGATTTGCTGATGGGTTATGTTGTAATTAATAACATTCTCTTTTTTAAACACAAACAATAAATGCAATAATGTAAACTCCATTTTTACACAATTAAAATTTAAAAAGTAGATGCTTTTCAATTGTTTCCCAAATTGTATCATGGCTTAAAAATCCCCAGATAGTTTTGTTGATTTTTTAAAAGTAAAAATATTTTTCTTCTGGTGGTTTCTTTTGTTAAAAATAAAGAAATGTAAAAATAAATTTATCCTGGTAAATAATAAATTTTTCAGTTTGGCTGTATCCAGTTTCAAAAAGGAGGAATTTCAGAAAAGTTTGTGTGTTTTTAAGGTTAGTCCCGAGTAGGATGTTTTAACTTAAAAACTAAAAGTGTCGGACAAAATTTGACTTTAGATTCATAATAAACGCCTCAAAAGACTCCTGTATACTAAATTTTAATAAAATTGGTTGTGGGCCCGATAAGTAAAAAATTACCTCCATCTTTACTATTATTTCATAATTAGTAATGTTGTCTAGTCACATTTTAGTAATAACTTTAAATTAGGAACTTAGGTCTTAAATTAAAGGTTATTGGAAATATTTTGTTACTGTTATAAGCTAGTTCAGCATTAAGATAATATGTAATTATAAGTTATTGATTCATGTCGGTTAAACTGAAATTTTTTACTAAGTATTTCGGCAGTTGGTACGATTAGATGATGGCAAATTCATCTAAGAGTTTTAAAACTGCATAAAGTAATGTGATTTCTTACCACTAGTCTCTTACTTTTAAAGATACTAGGTTATTAAAAATCACTACATACTTGGTTGATTTCTGTAAATGTTATTGATAGGCAATAAGTAGTTTTCACATAATTGTCCAGAAAACAAAGCTAGAAAAAGTGTAAAACCTCACAATATTTTTAAAATGCATAGATTTGCATGAAAATTTGGAACTAAGCTTAAATTACCCTCCTCTTCAAAATCTATATTAGGCCAATGGGCGCTTTTTATTTTTTAGGGGTAAAAACTGCCCTTTATTGCCAAAATCTATAAAACTATACCTACATTAAAGCTTAAGTTGAATAAAATTTGACTGAAGTAAGTTGAAAAAGTAATATTTTGTTTTTTTGAAACATTATTTTTAAATATTTCAGCCCTTTAAAATCAACCCCTAATACGATTAAAAAAAACATATTTACCATAAAAAATTAATATATTACCACAGTGTTTTGCATGGAAATTTGGAATTGAGCTTAACTTACCCTCCTCTTCATAATCTCCATTATGCTGAAGGTCGCTTTTTTTTAGGGGTGAAAAGTAAAAACTACCCCTTATTGCAAAAACTTTTAAAACTTTCATGTTAAAGCTTAAGTCACATAAAATTAGGCTCATATAAATTGAAAAAGAAGTATTTGATTCATTAAAACATTATTTAATATATTTCAACAATTGAAAATCAACCCTTATCATGATTTATTAAAAAAAATTGTTTACCCTAGAAAAATTAACATATTGTCACAGAGTTGTTATTAAAAAATCTGGCAGCTCAAAAGTATTACAAAATTAATTTTGTAATTTTTTAATCCTAAAAAATTCAACCTTTACAATATTACAATGCCAAAAATAGTACAAAACCGCGGATTTTTTTAAAAATGCATCGAATTGCTTTTAAAATGCTCCAAAAAATTTTTTTTTAAGCAATACTCCTTCAGTTTTTGTGATAAGTTCTTTAAAAAACCATTTTGTTATCTCACTTAATTTTCGTCATACAGTAAATTTTAAAAAAGCAAAATGTTTGTAATTTTAAAAGGTACAATTTGATACTCTAGTAGTTTTTACCTACCTCCCTTTGTTTTTGAGATATTTTGATTAAAAGGTCATTTTTTATTAAAATTTGAAATTTGACTTTCACTTGCAGCTGCATTTTTTTCAAAATTAAACAATTTAAATCGGTTAAAATTTTAGAATGTATTTATGATACATAGATAAAGATAATTGAAAAAGGTCTACGACTCATTTTAATTAGGGTGGTAGTTAGGGGCTTGTTTTTGAAGATTTTTGCACTCCAAAAATTTTGGTCTAACATTATTTTAATCATAACTCACTCAATTTTTATGATATATACCTCTTTTTAAGAAACGTTATTGCAAATGCTTCAAAAAAGTTATGATATATTTTTCTTGAAAAATACTTAGATTTTGCGTTATTTGCCTTTGAAACTCTGAAATTTTGTGTTTGATGAATAACAGCTAATCTTTTAACAAACCACAACTTGGTTTGTATTGGTCCCACTTCATTAACAAAAAAACCATTTTATTCGTTTTATTAAAAGCTACAATTTTGTTATTAACAGTTTTTTTGATAAAATGCATACTTATTGAGTAATTTCCAAAAAACCGATTAAAAACGTTGATTTTATCGACGAAAAACTCCGACTTTCGATCGCGAATAACTCGAAAAGTATGCATTTTACAAAAAAAATGCATTGAACATTTTTTGCTTAGAAATCATTCTTCTATCGATTCCTATAGTCAAAATATTTAAAAAATTCCACCCCCAAGCAGAGCTGTCAAAGTACTCTTAAATAGTACTTCAAGTACAAGTACCAAGTTTTTGATTTTTTAAAAATTACTTTTATTTTTATTTATTTATTTATTTATAAATACATACTTACAGAGTAACAAACTCCAAATAGTACAAAAATGAAAATATTAGTCTAGGCCAATGTTAACATAGAATAATAGAATGAAAAATACAAAACAAAATACAAATTTATACTAGCTATTTCTAACTCTATTCTAAATGTTTTCCCAAACCACATGTAAACAAATCAATAGCCTGAAAGTTTTTATCGTAGTTTTTCATTATTCGGTTTAAAACGATTGATGTCCATAATTTGTTCTATGATACCCATTTAAAAATTTTGAACTGACCTAGTGGTTCTCTGAGGTATCCGAAAAACATATTAAGCCCAGTAACTCACTAGAATTTATTATGCCATTTACTATTTTATACAAAAACACAGCTTGTGCACTTTTCTACGTTTTTTAAGACTTTCAAGACCAGCTAATTGAATCCGTACAGAATAGGCACTTTTTATATGGGAATCTCAATTTGTATAATAAAAACTTAGTAAACCTTTTTGAACTCCTCTAATTGTTCTATTTGGTATTGATAACAAGGACAACCATACAACGCTATTATATTCTAAAATGCTACGAACAATACAGTTATACACAACTTAATGGCTCTAATATGTAGATGTTTGAACAGACTCGTCTTAAAAATCCCAACATTCTTGAAGCTTTCAGAGAAATGCTATCAATATGCTTACTAAAACTTAATCATGGCTAAAAATTACTCCTAAATCATTAAAATTATTTACAGATTCTACGATTACATTTTTAATTGAGTATACATTTATCACAGGACTTTTACATTTATAAAAACGCAGAACTTTACATTTATGACATTTAGTTGTGACTAGAGTCACACCATTTGACTAGATTCATTAATCTTGTTGAATTTTAAAAATCCTCCAAAGATTTACAGTACAAAACAGTTTTAAGTCTCAGCTAGAGTAGACATTTACAGTATTTAAAGACAGAAACTACATCATTTATAAAAAACAAAAAAAAATTGGGCCAAGTGGGACCCTTGTGGCACACCTGAAGTCACTTTAATTTCACGAGACACTATACTTCCGACCTTCACAACGAGTCGATTGAGAGGTGAACTTATCCACTTGATATAATCAGGAGCCATGCCCATCTGAAAAGTCTCTACTTCAAGTACAAGTACCAAGTATTCATTAAAATGTACTTGCATTTTCAAATAAATTGAAAAAGTACTTGAAAACCACCCAAGTATTTTGCTTGAAGTAAATCCAAGTACTTGAAGTAAACCAAAGTACTTGGAAAACAAAGTACTTGAAATAAAACAAAGTATTGGTAAAACAAAGTACTTGAAGTACAAAATTTGTAAAAACCAAAGTACTTAAGACAAAGTACTTTTTATTTACTTGAAGTATTGTTCTTACTTCAAGTATTTTTTATTTCTTGAATATTTCTTTCTTAAAGTACTTTTTTACTTGAAGTACTTTTTTTTACTTCAAGTACATCGTAATACTTCAAGTATTTAAATAAGTCTTCAAGTAATTTACTTGGTCAAATCAAGTAAAAATCCAAGTATCTTCATAAAAACTAATCAAGTACAAGACAACCTTAATAAAAACTACTTGAAGTAAAATACTTGAAGTACAAAAAAGTACTTCAAGTAAAATTTTACTTGAAGTACTTTAAGTTTTGACAGCTCTGCCCCCAAGGTAAAGGCGCCCTTCGACATGAAATGGTTTGTTTCCTGGACTATAAGGTGCTCGAGAGAATCATAACAATAATAAATTAGAAAACATTTTTAATATCATTAGGGTTTATCCAGGCTGTCGACTTTTACAATTGTTTATTATTTTCGTTTAAAAGGAAAGTAAATTTTTAAAATTTTACTAAACCCCATTTTAGAACGTTTATTCGATTCCCGAAGTAATAAACAAATATATCAAGTAAAATAGTATAAACTTTGATGCTTTTTTTTAACATGCACTCTTTCCTTGGGACAACATATTTTTTTCTGATTTTTTTATAAAAAAATTTAGTTATCTAATTTCTTTTTTCTAAAAAATTTTTTTTTTTAAAAAAAAGGCTAATCTTTTAAAGTAATACTCTATTTTCATAAAAATTTTTAAAAGGGTTTTTTTTTTAAAAAGCCTTTATTTTAAAAATAATCTATTTCATGGAAAAAGAAAGTTTTTTTTTTGGGGGGGGGTTAATTTGAGGTTCACATTTTGAATATAAATTTGAAATATGTCATTTAGAGATGTGTTTCGAAACCGTTTTTGAATTGTTTTTTGGTTTGCTTCGACGCATGCGCGGACTTGAAGTTTCGTGACGGTACAAAAAGTAACAAACGTTTCGTTTTCGGGACTGTTAAATCAAAAGGTTAAATGTCTTTAAATTTTTTGTTTTAAAAATATAACCCTTCTTTTCTACTTATTATTTTTGTGAGCAAAGTTAAAGTTCGATTTAAAGTTGAAAAGGCCACCAGCGTCATCAGCATGCGTTGTTCTCTCTCACTTTAAAATTATTCCCGTTCTTGTCGCTCTGGTCCAAATTCAACAAAGTATGGATGGAGCGTAGAGAGAGAAAGGCTTAATCGCGGACTCTTTTGGTATGACGTTCCTGGCCTTTTCTTTTTAAATTGGACTCTAGCAAATATCACTCATAATATCGTCACTCATCTTTAAAGATAATTAAATTCAATGATGGGCTTAGGAGGTGTAAAAATTAACTAATGCTTCTGAATGATTCAACAAGCAAGGAAAAAGGAAATGCTAAAAAACGATGCACGCTAGTCGCTAAATAACAGTAAACATATGAAGATAAAACATGAAACAGCTGTTAAATATCAAAAATCCAGTGCCAAGATGCTCAATACGCAAGTCAACCCAAACAGTTTTCATGGGCCATGTATCGGAATTACCGTTCTGAAACTGTAACATAAAAATTGTTGGGTTTTCCTGTCAGATAGGAAATTGACCTGAGGATAGTACCAAAAACTTCTAAACAAAATACAGCTTTTATTGTTTCAGTAACAAATAAGTTGGTCACCATTTATTTTTTAAGATATAAAAAATCAAAAATTATTTAAAATGTTAATAATTGAAATTTTTAATACTATTACATATTTATTTTAGTTATTCATTATGGTTTCTTTAAATTTCCAATGATAATTTCCAAATTACCCTGTATCTTGTATTAAAAAGAAAATAGATTTGATAGATTCTGCTGTTCCTAAGATTTGTCAACCTTTATTAGTTCTTTTATTTTCATATAACCTTACTTTTTATTGCATCAAATATTCTAATTGTTCTTTGTTTTAGTGCTGCTAAAGAAGCCAAGAAATCCACAAAGTCTGTGAAGAAATCCACACAACCCGCTAAAGCAAAGCCTGCCCCAAAACAAAAGGTATCCAAAGTGGTACAAAAAGCAGCCCCAAGAGTTGGTGGAAAGAGATAACTTATTCTTGTTTTAGGCTTTTTAAAAATAAAAACGGTTAAGAACTAAATATGCCTCTTATTACTTAAAATAGAATAAATATCTAAGTATTTGCAGCAATACTGTATAGCATCTGTGAAATTCTAATACTTCGTAAGCCATAAAATATTGAAAATCTTTTTTTGCTGTCTTTGAATAATGTACGCCTTGTTTTAACATTTTCTTGCAAATACTACACCAGAAAAAAATCATTATTCCGATATTTGTGTTTTCTTATAACTTGTGTTGTAAATGCCCCTTTATTTGCAAACAATACCACATAAGCCGCATTAAAAATATCAAAATAGTTAATAAGTAAATTATTAATTTATTAAAATATTTGTTATAAGATCACATTTTCCAAAAAGAATCAAATCGCTTTTGGGCTGTTTTAA
>JAHBCN010007409.1:0-43730 GCA_019359885.1 Listronotus oregonensis | reverse complement strand
GTATGATGCTCACGATTTCAATGGGCGATAGTGAAGTTCAAAACAAGGCGAAAAAGCCAGAAAAAAAGGGAAAAGAAGTTAATTGTTTTCGAAATTTTTTTAAAATTTAAAAAAAGAGCAACACCGCGCCCGTTTCATCCAGCGGGGGAACGTCGAATTTTTTTTTGCGAGGTTTGGTATTTTGCACTTTTTTAAGGAGATTTTTTTTAAAATAAAATAATTAAAATTACTTATTGCAATTTATTTGATTTTAATTTAAAAAAATTAAATTTAAGAAAAAAACAATAAATGAGTATTGTTTTTTTTTATTTGTAATTAAAAAATAGTTGTACTTACTAAAAAATTGGGCTAAATATCCATTTTAAATACACAAATTATTTTTTTTTAAAACAAAATTTTTTTTATTTTGCTTAAACAATAATTTTTTTTCGGTTGCACACATTTCTTTTTAAAAAAAATTTTTGGTAATTTTTTGCACTACGGTTGTCGTAATTTTAAAAAAACATATCGGCATTTTTTTTGGGGTTTAAAACAAACCAAAAGTATCGCGGCCGGGCCGGTGAGCAGAAGGTTGGGGAATTCTTTGTTGCCAGTTGTTTTTAAATTTTTTAACTGCGAGAAAAATTATTTTCATTATTTTTTATTTGTAGATTAAATAATGTAAAACATAATTTATTCTATTACCAAATGAATCTACTGATAAGCGATTAAGACGTTAAGTTTTCAATTGTTAAAATTTTCATAAATATCGCTTTTAAAGTTATAACTTTGACATCGTTTTGACAAAAATCTGTCAAGTTTGGACACATATATCATATAAACTTTTTGACTTGTTTTGAGCTTCACTATCGCCCATTTCAATCGTGAAAATCATACTTTTTACACCCTGTATATTGTATTCTTGTTTATTTACACAGGTCAATTTCGCCACAAGCTTCTATATCGGAAAATTTATGTAATGTTTTAAATTAATGGGTTTGATTTAATTTAACGTTTTTTTATTTCTTTTTAGTTCATGTTAATTAAAGTTTATTTTTAAAATTGTTTTTTTACTACTAATTTATTTTTAATTTTTTAGTAATCGCTGGACATGTTTTTAAGTCTATATGTTTTTTTCCCTTTAAACCCTCCCATTTTATATCTATATCACGGGGGTGCATAAAAAAACATTGTCTACCCTCTTTAAAGGTCCTCCATATTGGATTTAGAATGACGTCTTTTTATTTTTCGTATATATTTCAGCAAACCCTTTCATTTGGTGGTCATATCATGAAAGTGCCCAATCTTGAGCAGTTCAGCATATTATTTAACCATGCATTGCCAACCAAAAATTTTCGCCCAATCCGTTATTGAACCCGAACAAACATTTATACAAATATACAATACAAGTTAAATAAAAACTTGTTAAAATAGGAATAATAGCTAAACAGCAGAATAATATCATAATATTATCCAAAGAGGTTGAGTCTAAGTAAGTTGATCATGATGGGTTTACGTATTAATAAACATTACTCTACCAAAATTTAACTAGTAATTCCTCACTTTAATAAAATAGTTTTTTTATTTAGTTTTTCAAATTATTAAATTCAATAAAGTTTAAAATTTTAATATGAACCATCTGTCTAGCTTTACATTACCTTAAATAAATAGTTATTACGTTACCGCGGTTATAACTGCGCTCAAAGCATCGCGTCAATATTTCTTTACCTAATTCGCTGCACTACGTGCATAAAGCTGCCTATTCCGTATTAAACTGTAATTCAATAAATAGGTCTAAATTTTAACTTAATTTACCTAATTCAAAATTCTATGAGATATATGAACCGTCTAGCTTGCAGACTAATCAATAAAAATTAGGTTTCCGTGATTATAACTGTGCTCGAACTTCTATCTCGATTTCTAGCGAAGTTCTGGTAACCTGATTAATAAACCTTTATAGATTTAGTATAAAAGTGTGAGACGCATAACTTAATTCAAAATTTATTGTTATAATATTATGTGATCATTTTTCAGGTCACAAAAGCTCAAAAAATATGTCGTGTGTTCTACTAAAGTATACAGACCGCGACACTTGGATAACCTCAAACTGGATTAATCTATTTTTTTAATAATAAACAAAAAGTTGTATGTGTCAGCTATCTGAAAAAAATCAGTATCAATAAGAATGCAAAACACATTTAATATTTATTCAATTTATTTGTTGTTACTAGGAAAATATCATGTTACACAATTTTGCATATTCTAGTTCGACATTGGGTTAACCTCATATATTAAAATTAGAATGAAAAACAGCGTCGCTTACTTAAACATATATTTTTAATATTTTGTGACCCCCCTTTTCACTTATGACAATAAAAATTTTTGCGGCATTGATCCATATAACTTCTTAATCAAATTTAATGGAATTTTGTCCCATTTTTTTTAATAGCTTTCTTTAATTTATTTTTATTTTGATATTGCGTTCCATTAGCGTATACTGCTTTACTAAGGCAACCCCAGATATTTTCTATTATGTTCAAATCTGGAGATAATGCTGTCCACTCAAGAACTTGAACATTTTGTTTCTGAAACCTGTGGTTAAATACCTGCATTATCTTGTTGAAAAAAACATTTTTTTCCTTTCATGGCCTTGTGCATTTTCGGCAATTGATTTTCTAAAGGTTCTACGTACTTCATTGCATTTTGCGTACCGTCTAAAAAAAAGAAGATCAATAGGCCCTCTACTACTAATTGCACCCCATACCATAACACTGCCGAAGGTAGATGGTCTACGCGATAAAACAATTTCATCTTTTTGAAGATCAGGAAAATAATAGCTAAAACCATCAGGACCGTCTAGATTGAACTTTTTCTCATCGAAAAAAATTACATTTTTCCACTCATTTGATCATCCAAATGCCAGTCGAGCATAACGATGTTTAGCTGTAAGGACGGGTTTTCTTTTAAGTTTCTGACCCCAAATGTAATCTGAAGATTTTATAACCCGTTGAATAGTCCGAATACTGGCCTTAACTCCGGTTCTTGCTTTAATTTGACTGGCTGTACCCAAAAAAATTGAAGCTTCTCTAATAATTGCACGACGATCCCTTTGAGTTGCGACCTTTGCTGTACGACCTTTTTGATTTTTTCCATAATTTTTAGGATCCTTTAAATAATTATTAATTACTCTAGGGTGTCATTCGATTTTCTAGGCAATTTTACGATCCTATATGGCAGTATACGCTAATGGAACGCAATATTAAAATAAAAATAAATTAAAGAAAGCTATTAAAAAAATTGGGACAAAATTCCATTAAATTTGATTAAGAAGTTGTATGAATTAATGCCGCAAAGAATTTTAAATGTCATAAGTGAAAAGGGGGGTCACACAAAATATTAAAAATATATGTTTAAGTAAGCTACGCTGTTTTTTATTCTAATTTTAATATATGAGGTTAACCTAATGTCGAACTAGAATATGCGACTAAATTGTGTAACATGATTTTTTCTAGAAACAATAAATAAACTAAATAAATAATAAATGTGTTTTGCTTCCTTATTGTCACTGATTTTTTTCAGATAGCTGACACATACAGCTTTTTGTTTATTAATTAAAAATTAGAATAATCTAGTTTGAGGTTATCCAAGTGTCGCGGTCTGTATGATTAAAGCTGAAATAGCCTTATTGTAATAAAAACAACGCCACATTGTAGTTTGACAATATTACTAATAATATTCTAGTTTGTCATGAGTAATGTAATCTATTTTAACAGTGTTAATTTATTATATTATTTAAATTGTATTTATTATTAGTACAATAAGTTCAAAAGTTCAAAATAATTTTGGTAATTGACAATTTTTAACTTGTTAAATAATTAACTATAAGATATATTTTTAAAAATAAAACACTTAAAGTGATATTTCCACTGTTTATTGGTATACTATACGACATATGTTTCGCTATACTATAGCTTCCTCGGGTACTGTATGAACTGATACAAAAATAAAAATAAAGTAAAGAAACGGACTGCAACCTAAATCTACCTAAGTTTTACAATCTAATTACCATAACTATTTGTCGGGGTGTTGTTATACAAATTTAATAAAGGGGACGGGTTTGTTTCTAATTGACCATTAAGAAATTCCTGTATTTTTAATTCTGTTTATTTCTAGGCTCTCAAAACAAGATAGTTTTTTACCTTTATTTAGCACATGTAAAATATTAAAATCATCATCAAAGTTGTGATTTTCTTGTAATAAATGCTGTGCGTATGCAGAGTCTTCCTTGTGGTTTATAAAAGATTTTTTATGTTCCATTATACGTTTCTTGAACGACCTTCCGGTTTGACCTACATAACACTTATCGCAAGAACCACAATTTAGCTTATAAATACCCGACTTTTGGTTTTTATCTATCTTGTCTTTATTGTTCTTTATGTAATTACCCAAATTATTTACTGTTCTGTATGAGATGTTTATGTTATCGGATATGATATATTTTGATACTTTTTCAGAAGGTTTGCCAAAATAAGTGATACACTTAAATTTTTTATTTTTGTTTCTTGTACTAGTTGGGTAAATGTATTGTGTTCATGAGCTATTTTTGAAAGTTTATTTTTAAGTATTTTGTCAACGAAATTTGAATGAAAACCATTATTAATTGCAATCTGTTTTATGATATTTAATTCTTTATCAAAATTTTCTTTGTTTAATGGGACATTGACTAGCCTGTGTATCATGCTATGGTAAGCTGCTTTTTTGTGAGTGCTAGGGTGTAAAGAAGAAGAATGTATAGTCATATCGGTAAACGACTCTTCGTGGTATATAGAGAATTCATGTTTGTTTTTATTTCTGTTAATAGGCAAATCTAAAAATTAATGCTTTTGTTTTTTTCCACTTCTAAAGTAAATTCAATGTTTGGATGTAAATTATTTAGGTAATTTAACAAAGATTCCAATTGTCTGGATGTGCCAGTAAAACAAACTAAGACATCATCTACATATCTAAACCAATATTTACATAAGTTGAATAATGGATGATTAATCAATTTCATTTCCAGTTCACTCAAAAACATTTCCGCCAACAGGGGACTTAGGGGGTTTCCCCATAGCTAAGCCATGTAAAGCAGAATATATATTTCCATTAAACTGAAAATAACTTTGATTTAAGCTAACAGTTAAGGATTCTAATATTTCTGAAATTATAACTGGATTGCACTTATTCTTAATTAAAAGTTTTTCAACAATATCAATTGTCTCATTGGGTGGCACACTAGGAAATAGATTTTTGACGTCAAATGAGATCAGTTTAGCATTGTCCGGTAATTGTGTATCTTTAATTTTTTCAATTAGTTCAAAAGAGTTTTTTATGCTAAATTGAGGCGAAAATTTTGTATACTTGGAAATAACTTCTACTAATTTTTAGAGACATTTTTAGCTGGAGCTGTAATATATGAGATGACTGGTCTAATTGGATAACCTTCCTTGTGTAGCTTAATAAGTCCGTAAAGTTTGGGTACTTGGGGGTTCATTAATTTAAGAAGTTTTTTTATTCTTTTTCTGAAAAAATGCTTGGGCAATTGTTAATTGTTTCTGAGATCCAGTTTTGATATTTAACAGTTGGGTCTTTATCGAGTTTTTTATATTTTTCGGGATCTAAGAAGGAGCCCATTTTTAATATGTAGTCATTTTTAGTTAAGGCAATAACTGTATTGCCTTTGTCTGCTCTTGTAAGTATAAGATTGTTTTCATTTGTTTTTTTAATTATGTCTTTTACAATGCTAAGATCTTGATTATTACTAGGCTTGGTTTTACAATTTTTGATCTCATTTGCTGCCAAATACTTATCGTTAATATTATCTATTGCTAATTCTACATCTATTCCTAAAATTTCTTGATTTTTTTGGTTGAACTTATTGTTTACATTAAAGTTGAAGCCTTTTTTTAATAGAGCTGTTTCTTTATTATTAAATTGTGTGTCGGATAAATTTATAAATCTACTAAAAAATTTATGATCGGAAAATTTGTCAGTTAAAGTGAAATTATTAGATTTAGTAGAGTTTTTTAAAAATTAAAATGGATTTCCATCAAGTAGCGATTTCGTCGATTAACTATTTAACTATAAGTTAGATTTTTGAACGGAGTTAAATTTTACAAGTGTTCTGAATACACCATAATTTTTTTAAATTATTTATTTTATATTTATTACCCTAAAGAAAATTATTTATTGTGACGTACTTGGTTTTGACGCCGAGCGCGCAATCAAAAATTTCGCTCGGAGACCTATTTTCAGCGTTTAATTAAAATTATAAATAATAGAGATAGAACTCCGGAAGTTGGGACTTCTTTATCGGATCTCGTTTACAATTTCCACTATCTCTTATGGTTTTTAGGTTATCATTAAAACACGAAACGAATGAAAGAAATGGCTTATTTTCGTTTTTTGTAAATAACAATTGCAATTTTTATTGGCAGAAAAAATTCTTAAAACGCCTTTCTCAGATATGTATTCCGCGTCGAATGAGCTATCGCTCATATTTTTTGAAGCCTTTTACTTTTTTTTGCAGGAAACACACTTCTTGACTAGACTATGAGAAACGGCCGGTTACCTTAAGGTCAATTAGTACCAAAGTACTCCAAAGGTCACCTGGTAAACCTATTATTAAGGTTAGGTGCACTGGTGTCTTTTTCGTCTTTAAAGTGTGGCGAAATCAAAAAGACTATTTTATCAATGACTGTGTTAAAGCTTTTGGCCGCATATATTCTCTTAATATTCTTATTCATTAACAAGATGTTCAGTAAGGCTTAAAATCACATTCAGAATTTTTAATAAAATAAAATATTTAAAACTTTTTATTGACTGAAATATTAAGAAAGCGGAGGAAGAACTAACAGAAAACATATCTTTTTGTTTCTAGTTCTCTTAGAGTTTTTATAAAACGCTTTAAAGGTTTTGATTGTTAGACTTGTTTAGATCACAAAGCCTAATAGTCTTAGGACGCTGAGTTATTTAGAAGTCCCATTTTCCACTTAAGTAATAAACCCCGAACTCGGCAATTTTCTATTTTAATTTCCTATCTCAAAAACTAAAATTTTTACGTGTAAAATTTATAAATAAAAAAAATCAGTAGATTACGTATAATCTAAATATCAATCCATATAACCTAGGTGTTTTATTTTTCAAAAAAATATTCTGGTTTGTCATGACTTTTTGATGTACCCTGTATATATTTTTATTAAATTGATCGCCCTATGACAAAGCAGATATAGGTTTTTGACAAGTTTAATTTAAATTTACTTCATTTACTTACGTTGTGCACGCTACATACAATACATTCGATAGATTTAGGTTACAATGATGGAACAGATATGATGTCTCAGTCTCGTACAATTCGATACCAATTTAAAACCAATTACCTTAGCAATTTTGTTTCGAATTTAAACAGGTGTATCGGATTTAATTTCCTATTCAATGGTTTTTGATTTTAATTAAAATACTGATTTTTAGAAGGTTGTTATATACATTGTAATTGCGGATGAAGTTAACAAGAGGAAAAAACTGTTGCTTTTAAGGAAAAATAGCCATTCATGTTGTTAGTACATAAAGCTATATTTACGTATATATAACATACAAGATTTTTTGTACTGTTACATTATAAATGGGTTTCTAATAACTTTTAAAGTTTTTTTTCTGTTACATTGCAAAATCCCTGTATTCCAGACCTACTGTAATTAGTCTCAAACAGTTACATCAATAATACTGTAAGGAAAAAATTTAAAGAAAATGTAGATAAATACTATAATTACTATTCAAATTAAAAATTTGGTATACTAAGTTAAGTTTAATATTGTCTATGTAAATAATTAAAAAGACATGCTCGTTTTTCCAACAAAGTGGTTTCTTAGTGTGGTTTAAATTTTAAAATTCACCCTTTCGAAGGTAAAAATGTGAGATTTACTTACATGTTTACTCTAAATTTTTAATTTAATAATATGATAAGTTTGTCGATGTCCTGTTAACATATTATGTATGCTTCAAATGCTTGACGAATAGCACTGATGATGGTTTTTACCGAAAGTGCTTTGCTTCATTTTGTAAAAACATTTTAATTTAATAATATATATTTTAATTCATAGAAAAGCACTAGCAAAAATTTTTTTTGAATGTTTTATGATATTTCGCAGCAGCAGAAGTTACATCCCAGATAAGTCAATGAGTCTATGAGTCTACGCATGAGTAATTTATCAGTTAAATTAAATTAAATAAGAATTGCAGAAAAAAATGTATTTTAATATAAAAAGTAATAAAAATATAGATAAAGTTTTTTTAATATTGCCGAAAAGTGTTGAAGAAAAGTTCAAAATATTCTGTGACAGTGTGTGTGTCGCCATCTAGTGGCATTTTTTTATAATGTATGTTTTTTGTTTTTTAAAATAAACAAGTCAGTCGTTAGTAAACACTCAAAAGCGTTGTGTCGTTTTTTTCTTTTCGCTCCCGATCCTGCGCCTTTTTAACAGGTTATGGGCCCAGAGACCGCGTTTTGAAAAGTTTGGTGCTCGTTACGTGTTCTGAATCTCAAACTCTAAAGATGGCGGTAAATTTTCTATCTAGTGTTCCGAAACTAAAGGGCCGAGAGAACTACAGCGTTTGCCGTTAGAAACATGCTTGTGTTAGATGATCTGGCGGGTTGCCTAGACGGTACGGAAACGGACTCTGGAAAAGATGGAAAAGCCTTGGCAAAGTTAATTTTGACAATCGACTCTTTGCTTTATGTTCCTGTAAAAGAGACCAAGAAAACTAAGGGCTTATGGACTCAGTTACAACAGTTATTTAAAGATAATGGTTTTTGTCGCAAAATCGGATTGTTACGTGCATTAATTTCGACACGACTTGAAGCTTGTGATTCTATGGAGGATTATGTGAATCAGTTAATAGAAACAGCTCAAAGATTAAAAGAAACTGGTTTTCAAATAGACGATTATTGGATAGGATCGTTGTTATTGGCGGGTTTGCCTGAACAATACGCTCCTATGATAATGGCCATAGAACATTCCGAAATACAGTTGACTGTGGATAGTATAAAAACAAAGTTACTAGATATGAAACCAGCCGGTAATGCAGGAAGCGGTAGTGCTTTTGTTGGTAAAAGTGGCTCTAATAAGTTAGGCAGCCGTTATAATCATAAGGATGGCAACACTGGTAAAAGTAGTTCAAATAGTTCTGTAACCGGGAATCATAACCTTAAACACATCAGATGTTACAACTGTAAACAAACAGGACATTATAAGAATAAATGCCCAAATAAACGTACAAGTGATTCAAAAAATGGAACAAAGGGCGCATTAGTACTGTTTTTCTAAGTTGTGAGTTTAGCACCCAGGACTGGTATATTGATTCTGGAGCCAGTGCCAATTTAACTGTACACAAAGAGTGGTTAAAAATGTTTGTACAGACCCTACAGTGAAAGACAATTTAACTGCTAATAATCAGAGACGTCCTGTAGCGTGTTTCGGTGATATAGACATTATAACTGAAGTGAATAAAAATAGTTATGAAATTACCATAACTAAGGCTAGGTGTGTTCCAGGATTAACTACAAATCTGTTGTTAGTTGGTGAGTTAATTCGCAATGGTAATGCAGTATATTTTGATGAGAATGGCTGCAAGATATATAATAGCAAAAATGTTTTAGTTGCTATTGCTAATCGTATTAACAATGTTTATAAGTTGCGAATTAAAAAGGAACCATTATGCTTGTTTTCAAGTGCTCGTAATGAAACATGGCATAGACGTTTTGGACACATAAATTATAAGGACTTACATAAAATGCAAAATGGTATTGTTAATGGTATGACATTTAATGGTAATATAAATTCCACAGAAAAATGTGTAACCTGCTGTGAAGGCAAACAAACCAGGCTACCTTTTAAACACAAAGGTACGAGGACAAATTCTTTATTAAAATTAGTGCATGCAGATGTGTGTGGGCCTATGCAGTCCAGATCTATTGGGGCTCAAAATATTTTCTGTAGTTCGAAGAAGACTTTAGCAAAATTACTTTCGTTTACTTCTTAAAAAACAAGTTTGAAGTTTTAGAGCATTTTAAAGAATTTAAGGCTATGGTTGAAAACCAAACAGGAAAGAGAATTAAAATTCTAAGGTCAGACAATGGTGGAGAGTTCTGCAGCAATGATATGAAACAGTTTCTCAAAAGAAATGGCATCATTCACCAGAAGACAAATCCACATACGCCTGAACAAAATGACACTGTAGAACGGATAAACTGAAAAGTAGTGGAAAAGGCAAAATGTTTATTGTTTGACTCTAATTTAAAAGTAAAATTTTGGGCTGAAGCTGTCAATACAGCGGTATATTTAAAAAATGGGTCTATTGCTGCAACCATAGGAAATAAAACACCTTTTGAAATATGGAATGGTAGAAAACCAAAACTTACGAATTTGAAATGAAGGGACAGAAAAATAAGGTTTTAAAGTTAAATAAGGCTGTATATGGTGTGAAACAGTCATCCAGGGTTTGGTATAAAAAAAGTAGATGTTGTTTTAACTGAACTAGGATACAAAAAGTCTAAACATGAGGCCTGTACTTTTGTAAAATGTCAGAATAACTTGTATGCAATTATCGCATTATATGTAGATGATTTTTTCATTTCTTCAAATGATACAAGTGAATGTGATAATTTAAAACAAGCGCTAAGCTCAAAATTTAAAATTAAAGATTTGGGACAGACTAAGCAATGTTTAGAGGTAAGAATAAACATTAATAAGAAAAAGGGTTTATCAAATTAGATCAAGAACAATACATTAACCATCTATTAAAAAAAAATAATATGGAAGATTGTAAGGCTGTGACTACACCAATGGAAGCTGGAACAGATTTTATTAAAGATGAAAATTTAAAAAGACAGTTTCGTTACAAAAAACAATTAAAAGGTAGCTTAATGTTTTTATGTCTTATGACTAGACCAGATATCTCTTTTTGTATTAGTTATTTAAGCCAATTCAATAATTTTTACAATGAAACACATTGGAAAGCTGCAAAGCGTGTTCTAAGATACCTAAAATGTACTAAAGATTATTGTTTAAAATATGAAAAAGACAACGCAGATCTAGAGTGTTTCGTAGATGCTGATTGGCCAAGTGACTCTGTTGACAGGTCATATTCGGGGTAGTGTTTTAAACTTTCTGGAACTGTTGTGTCTTGGGAAAGCACTAAAAAAAACCAGTTGCTCTTTCCAGTACAGAATCTGAATATGTAGTTGGGAGTGAAGCCTCAAAAGAGGCGCTATATCTAAGAAATACTTTGTATAAAATTTTAGGGAAGTTAATTTGTGTCAGTATGTTGAATGACAATCGGGGTGCACAAAAGTTAACAGCTAACCCTATATTTCATAAAAGAACAAAACAGGTTCATGTTAGATATCATTTTGTTAGAGATGTGATTGCCAATAAACAAATTGATTTAAAGTATTTACAAACATCAAAGATGCCAGCAGATAGTTTTACTAAGACATTAGAGAGTCAAAAGCATTGGAAATTTATGAAATGTCTAGGTCTTGAAGATCAAAATATTTTGAACTGGTGGGGGTGTTGAAGAAAGGTTCAAAAGATTTGTGACAGTGTGTGTGTCGCCATCTAGTGGCATTTTTTATAATGTATGTTTTTTGTTTTTTAAAATAAACAAGTCAGTCGTTAGTAAACACTCAAAAGCGTTGTGTCGTTTTTTTCTTTTCGCTCCCGATCCTGCGCCTTTTTAACAAAAAGGTAGTGTACAAAACTCGCTCGTAATGTGTTTCCTTAGCATCGCAAAACTCTTTGCCCAAAAGAATAGTATGTTTTGGAATCTGCGTAAATACTATTTTAAAAACTAATATTTAAAATTATTGTATTTTAAAAACTTTGCTGCATCTTCCTAAACTCATAATACACTGATCAGTGTAAATAAACAAATATATCATAAAAGAAAACTCTTTTTAATTTTGAACTAAGGTAAAAATAATATTGAAAAATCCTGTTTATAATTACCTAACTTTGTTTAGGGATAAAGTTAACTGTAAATATTAAACAATTTTATTTAATTCCTAAGCATTTTAAACTTTTTTTAGGAAATAAACTTGTTTCTTCATTAAGATATTTAAAAATAAAAATACACCTGAATACAATTATGGTTAAAATTGGCAAATTAATAAAAATATTAATAATTGATTTAAAGATAAAAACCATAAACTGGACCTACAGTTTAATATGCATTCCAAACCAAGTTAAACTATAGGTCTCGTCTGGATGGTATTACCCAGGCGTTAATGGGGAGTGATCAGTGCCGGATTAACCACGTAGCAAGGGTAGCAATTGCTGAACCCATAGCAGATCAAGGGCCTCTTGATAGAATTTGTTCCGAGCCCCGCGCTTGCTTAATTCAGCACTGGGGGTGATTTAAAAATTTATTGTTACTCGTATAACGGCCGTGGTGGCCCTGCACTGTTCAGCCAGTTAACGATTCACAAGAAAGCAAGGTACGGAATGAAATATTATTTCAAAATAATTCGACTTATAATTATTAAAAATTTAGGACAATTTAATTAGAAAATGATACATGCCATATTATGGGTCAATTTTGTCTGGAAAGTAGGAAAAGACATTTCGTGGTATATAATTTCGGGTTCTGAAAGTAAAGAAATTTTCGATAAATCGTAAACAACATGTTACATTTATCTAAAAATGCTTTTAAATTTTAGCCTAATTAATTCTAAAATAAACCTATAATATACTCTTTGGTAATTTGGGTAACTAAAATAAATTTAAATGCTTTAAAAATAATAGCAATATTATAATTTTCCAAACGTAATAAAACAAAATGCTACAGGTAATTTTGTTTAGTTCGACAGCTGTACTAAGTAAGCTGGAAATATCAGCTTTATGTTTAATTATTTCATAACAGATTTTTTCTTTTATTATGTCATAACTTTTAACGGTGAGCAAGTTTTCTATATAACATATTTTTAAGCTCAAAAATTAAAGCAGTTTTTTTCTATGCTATCAATGTTTAATGATTTAAACCTATTTTATATTTATTAAGAAAATTATATACCTATATTTTTAAAAATTTTACTAAAATTTTGTAGGTTTAAAGAATTGCCGCCTATTACCAAGAATTATATTCTCCATTGTATACCTAATCTTTTTTAGCCATATTTCATATTTTTTAAAACTGTTTAGTGTAGCTTAAAATTAAGTTTATTTAAAAATTAGTTGATTTTTGTAGCCTATATTTAAATATTTTTATTGCTTATTATATAAGTTAGGTTTAGTTTTTAATAAAAAATTATAATGCCGTCACCACAAAAATATTTTTATTTCTTGTTTCTTGTTGTAATTATATTAGCCCAAATACGTTAAGTAGAAAACTTCACTTTTAAATATTCCTTATACAAATTACTCTAAATGTAGTCAACCTAAAAATAAATTTCTCTTTGATATCTCCAAACTAAGTAAAAATACTCGTACTTAGGTGGCGAAAAGTAAATCCGGTAAGAAATAAAATAAGAAAAATAAAAATACATCAAAGATTTTATTCTGAAAGAAAAGTGACTTGATTTGCAACGGGGCAAAGCGACCGAGAGAAATCCCTAATTTAAAGAAACCAAGCATTTATTCGGATATTCCTTTATTGACACTGTAAGCATTTTGAGACATTATGTTTGGTTTTGTAATATAACAAAGTGAGTTATAACTAACCAGATCTACATATTGTATATGTAAATAGTTAAAAAGATATGGTTGTTTTTGGCCATTTTGCCAAAAATAACACAGGCCCAAAAAAATAAATGGTGTGTACTAGGTGTCGGACTAGGATTTTCTCGCGTATTTTTTCGCTGAACACGAATCTAAACTCAAAATTGGGGGTCAAACTGCAAAAAACTCAAGAAAACTCCAAAAAGCTAACACGGTACATTTACCGGTAGAAACCTGCTGCCACGAAATGTTTGAAATACGACTATATAAACTATAAGAGATACAAAAAATGTCATAATACAAAAAAGGGAGGTTTTTAAATTGTCAATAAAAAAGTTATAAAAACATTTCTAATAAGATAACAATAAAGGAGATATAAACGAAAATGTAAAATTTCAGTCCAAAATATAATTTTTTTTTATTAATGTGATTTTTGAGTTTTTTTTAATATAAATTAATTTTTTAAAAAAATTTTAATCCCCAGTAACCTAAAATTTTCAGAAAAAATAGAGGTATTTAGGAAAACCTGAAAATTCGGTTTTTTGATTATAACTCGAGAAAACATTGTATTTAGACAAAAAAATTGTATAACTTAAAGGTCTTTTAAAAATACACTGTTTACGTAATATAAAGTTTTGCGTATCTTTTATAGTTTTAAAGATATTGACGTTTTAAATTGAAAAAAAAATCGTTAATAATTGTCTGAAATTACGCCTTTTCTCGATTAATGGCTGTTTGACCCCCAATTTTAACTTCAGGTTAGTGTTCAGCGAAAAAAAATACTCCAGAAAAACCAATTCCGACACCCAGCACACACCACTTCTTTTTTTGTGGGCCCGTGTTTTATTTAAATATATTTAAATGTTAAAAGTATTTAAAAATTCATTTAAAGGATCCCGAAAAGACTTACGGTACAATTATATTTTCTTATATCATATTCTTGAAAAATACTTTACCTGCTTAAGGGTGTTAAGAATATTTATGCTAATTGTGAGTGTTTTAACAAAAAATAGGAAGTAAGCGAAACTCTTCTCCTAAATAAAGAAATATTTAAAAAATATCAGATAAAAATATTATTGATAATAAATTTAATGTCGGTCCATAATTTTAAACTCTTACCGAGAGATCTAAAATATATATAATTATTATATATATATATATATATATATATATATATATATATATATATATATATATATATACAGCTTTTATGGGGAATCGTTAATCGGTCCGCCTCCGCACCATAAGTAGTTGCCGACAAACTCTGCTGTCGGCTGCTATCGGCTTAATATGAACTGCAACCCAATGGGTGCAAATTAAAGTTTTGGACGCCCTGTAAAATGAACCACTAAATAAGACACTATAGAATAGAATAAATATATTTTACAGTTTTATTTACATAAAAAATATGAATTATTACTACACTAAAAATTTTTGCGTGTTGTTTATCTTTAACAATTTTTAAGAAAGAAAAAAAGGTTTAAAATCTCTTTCACTAAGCACTGATAGCATTAATTTATTTGTCAGGGGGTTAGAAAAATTAAATGTAACTTATTATCTAATTACAATATTAGCCCTTCACAAATTTATTAAAGCTCAATTTATAAAAAATGCGAGAGAAAAAAAAAATTACGAAATTTACTTAAAAAATCGAAAAAAGATTTACTTTAAATTAGCAAGAAATTTATTTAAACTTCACTAAAAAACCGAAACGTCTTCCGGTGTCTATGAGGCGTAAGTCTATTGATGTTACTGCACAATTTAAAATTGTTTTTTTTTTACTATAAAAGTTAGAAGGTTTAAAGTCATAGTTAGAAATTATTTACAGTTTTGGCGACATCCGGTATTAATTATTGACGAATTATCTTATCCGTAAGTACGGATATTAGCTTAACTCTCTGCTAATGTCCAAAACATACCATTCACAAATCACTTTTATTATTCACTCCAGCTTACTCCAGCCCTGGTACAGGCCTTTAAACCCTTAAAAAGTTACAGCAAAAAGTATTTTTAAGTTTTTTTATCCTAATGACAGCTTACGATGGCTTATATGGAGCCAAAGTACTACCGCGGGTGCTGGGTGCTTAACCCTTTTTATTCTCCTGTTTCGCCAACGCTGTTTAAGCACATAAATATGCAGCTATTGCATTTCACGGTAGCTTTAGACAACGCACTAGTACCACCTAACATGATTTATAAATAACTACTACCTCCTAACTACCTTTATTACCGTCTGGGTAATGTCATCCAGGAGGACCTACAGTTTAACATGAGTTTCGAACCATTTCCAACGGTACACTGTGTGTTTTCTGGCGGTCACCTATCCAGTTACTAACCATGCCTGGCGTCGTTTAACTTCACTAATTTTATGGGAAGGGGTTTTATGGTGACAAAAGGTGAAAGCGCTAAACAGTAATTCGTACGACGGCACCGGAATTCCGGGGTTTTCCGATAGGAGGCTCTCCTATTCAAAATAAAAAAGTACAATTGATATATTTTTCCATATGATTGCAAAATTTTTTTTTAAATTAAAACTAACGAAAATTTATTATCTGTAAGTTAAAACTTAAATTTTTCAACAACCATAATCCTGGGTTTATATTAGGTGAATTAAAAAAAAAAAATTTTTTTACTGCTGGTAATATAACAAACTCACCATGAGCCCGAAATACATAATAACAGCCCCAAAAATGCAGTGTGTGCTCAAACAAAAAAAAAACTTTTTGTAATTTTTTATCAAAAAGACTGGTTGAATGGTCTTTTGGTTTATTTATTAGACCCGGATTTTTCGTCGAAATGACTGCCCGGGAGCCCGATACGATAGCAATTTTCATGTATTTAATATGTGCATTTAGAAAAATTTTTTTCTCGTTTTTGCCCAAAATTTTCCCATTGACTTCAAAAATTATTTAATCCCAAAATTTTATAACCTTTTTTTTTTTTTTCATTTATTCTAAGACGAAAACCCAACTGTTAGTTGTTTACCTAAAATATTATTATTTAATCCTAAATGAAACGATTTTTTTTAAGATCCGAACCTAAATCGAAAACTATAAAAATTAGCAAAAAAATATAAAAGTCTTAATTGCTTAAAATTTTAAAAGCTACAACTTTGGTTTTATAAGTGTTTTTATATCTTTTATAGTTTTTGAGATTCGAAGTCCTAACCTCAAACGGTGTGTCCTAAATCAAAATAGATCCTGACAAGTACCACCGATAGGGTAACTGCCCCCATAAATACTCCTCCTAAACCCCTCTCGTGACATTTTGGATGATCTTAAAAAATATTTAAGGTTAGGATTTCGAATTTCGAAAACTATAAAAGATACAAAAAAACTTATAAAAGCAAAGTTGTAGCTTTTAATATTTTAAGCAAATAGTTAGTGTTATGTTTTTTGCCAACTTTGAGAGTTTTCGAGATGGAGACAAAAAAGTTTCATTTTAAGTAATTAAAAATAGCCTGTCCAGAATTTTTTTGCACATTCATTTTTTTTTTACATTTTCTAATATACTAAATTTATTTTAAAAAACCTTTCATTCCATTATCAGCACGGTGCAGGTCGATTTAGGTTCGGATCTAAGACTATTAGTATCAAAAGCTTCTTATATTTTTTTTTATATAAATTAAAGTAACATACCTACAATTAAAACTATTATACATTTGGGCGCACTAGAGAAGTTACAAAGGTGATTTTATCGGAACCGAAGTCGGAGTCGGAATTGGTTTATGTGGTTTATTGGAATCGTAATCGGAGTCGGAATCGGTGTCGGAGGCAGCAGAGAGATAATTTTAGTGTTAAAACTGTTAAGGGCAGTTTTAATAAAACAAAGAAAAATTAACATTATTCAGCCTCTTTGAGTTTAGTTTAAAACAATACATCTGCCTTGGTGTTAAAAATAAAAACAATAAAAAACTTGTTCGTACGCTCTGACCGTGACAGCCGCACCCCCGCTGCCACAGTAAATCCCCGATCGACCTCCGATTATAACATTTGATTTAATAGTATCAAAGCCGAAGTCGAAGTCAAAAGTGCAATATGCAGCGAAAGTTCTGACTTTTCGAAATTGGAGTCGAACCTCTGAATCATGCCTAGTCCACACCACAATATTAAGTACTTACCAACTAACAAGGTACTAACGTACCCCGAGGTTTAAGTAAAGTTTAAGTGTATTAACCTGGGATTTAATGGGTTTTGATGAGCGGAAAATACCTCTACAGGTAAGCTTTTTTAAAGATGTAGAAGCTATATGTATGATATGCTGGTGACAAGATCAGTCTCATAGGTAACGTCTACAAGGTTTGATGATTATTTGTTTGGCAGAACTTGAAAGCTCATAAGAAAGGATGAGTATAGTATTATCCAATTGGTACCTTTCGGCAGATTGCTTTGTAGAGCAAATATAACTCCTATTGCTTTCTTGAAAAAGTATTTGTGAAAAATCCGAAAAAAAAAAATGATATGATTCAACGCAAATGCCTTTCTTGAAGTTTGATCCACCACTTTGCTGGAAAATGGTCTTGAGTCTTCTGAGAATCACAAAAATTGCAACAAAGTTCACAATATTTGCAGAATATGATATACAAAATAAAAAATTTTATAACAGACTTTTTATTTAAAATTAGGTCAATTTAAGTCAAATAATTAATATTTTAAAGAAATATTGTTTTTTCTCAGATTCTTAAAAACATGTTTGTCGATTTTAATGTTTTTTTTGTATACACACATATACCTAAAAATTACGTTTAATAGTACTACTTCTAATTTTTAATGTCATCAATGTTATGACAATTTTAGTTTTTATATCCGGTAATTGGTAATGTACCTAATATCTATTGTAACTCATAAACATTTTTTGTTTTGCTATTTTGCTAAAAAATAGATAGTAATGTCTATGCCATGCAAACATCAATAACCTTTAATTATAAATTAATATGTAAATATTAGCTGTAAATTTAATTTAGAAAAAATGTATAAAGCCAATACTATAATAGCAAATGTGCAAAATGGCCTAAATTTTGCAGAATACACTTACACTTTTTAATAAACAAAATTGGCCTGTATACAGGGTGCAAAAAGTATGATGCTCACGAATTAAATGGGCGATAATGGAGCTCGAAACAAGTAAACAAGTTTATATGACATATGTGTCTAAACTTGACAGATTTTTGTCTAAACAATGTCAAAGTTAGAACGTTGGAAGCAATTATTTTAAAAAATCTTATTAATTGGCAACTTTCGTCTTAATCGTTTATCAGTAGAAAAAAAAAAAAAAAATAGAAATAATTTTTCCCCCAGTTAAAAAGTTAGAAAACAGTTGGCAACAGAGCAACCTGGAAGCCTTGTACGTAAAGTCAGTTGTACATTTTGCTCACCGGCCCGGCCGTGATAATTTTGTTTGTTTTTAAATCAGGAAAATAAACGATATATTTTAAATTTACGACAACGTAGTGCAAAATTTACCAAAGATTTTTGAATACTGAATGGTTGCAACCAAGAAATCTTATTCTTTAAGCAAAATAAAAAGTGCTGTTTAAAAATATAATAATTTGTATTCTTAAAATGGTTATTAAGCTTATTCTTTTGGTAAGTACAACTATTTTTTAATTACAAATAAAAATCAAACAATAATTAGTTATTATTTGTTAGTTAAATTTAAATTTAAATTAAATATCAAAATAAACTGCAAGAAGTAATTTTCATTATTTGTATGTAAATGAACATCTCCTTAAAAAAAGTGTAAATATGCAAAACCTCGCAAAAAACGTTTGACGTTCCGACTTGCTGCGATAAAACGGGCGCGGTGTTACCACCTATTTAAACTTTAAAAGGCCATATTTCGAAAACAATTAACTTTTGACCCATATGTTCTTGGCTTTTTCGACTTGTTTTCAGCTCCACTATCGCCCATTAAAATCGTGAGCATCATACTTTTTACACCCTGCATAATGTCTTAAGGTTATAAAAAAAATACATTTAAAGTTAGCGTCAATAAATTGTAAAGACTGTTTTTTAAAGTTTTTTTTGCTTATAAAGCCTTTTATAAAAAGTCACTCAATTTTAAAACGGAATTGTGGTGGAAGTAATCATTTTATAGGTGTCTTATTTGATGGCGTGTAAATTTAATTTTAATTTATTGTATGTGTATATTTAATTTTACTTTTTTACTCATTTAATTTTTATTTTTTGATTTTTTATTATAAATGTAATTTTAAATTTTATTTCGAATCAATTGACAAAATGCTAGACACATGGGTCGATCAATCGGTGAAAGTTTCTAAACCTTTCGGACGAAACAGGGATTTAATTATTGCTTGACAATATTTTTTTCCTAGCAAATAAGTTTACTTAACCAAAAATATTTAAAATTTGACAAAAACCTGTGCAGTGCAGTGCAGTTACAGGATAATAAAAAACGTTTACTGTGGGCCTTTTTTTTAAAGCCAACACTAAAAACCTTTATTTATTAGTGTCTAAATATATACCAAATAATATAAATAATAACAGTTTTAAAAAATTTAGGAAAAAACAATATTTGTTTAAATTTTGACTTTCTCTTGGTTGGTAAAAAATGCTAAGCAGATGCCATTTTGGACAGGTATAATATTTTTAAAGAATACAGTTTTAAAATGAGCAATGTTTTTAATAGGTTTCATTTTTGGACAAATCTGTCATTTTCTGCAAGTATTGCCATACGCCACCGATATTACTTTTGACATTTGGGGTATGTGTCATTACTTTAACAGATTAGAGTTTGAATAGATATTACATTTAATATAAAAACGCTTTTCGTTTCTAATTATTGTTTGCAATACAAATTATTTTTAACAAGGTTTTTAACTCGCTTAAGGTCCAGCCAACAATTGTGTTTTGTGTACCCAAATGACTGACAGAAATCCTCGTGTAACCATGCCGACTTCTGTATGTAAACCTCGTAATATGGGGCTTTATTTGACAACAAAGCTTGATCCTGTGGTATGTCTAAACTAAGCTAGTATGTGGGGTAGCATTACTTACGTTGCAAACTTTGTAATAGGTTCTAAACTTAATTAATTAACAACCCTAAACATGTCTACTAATCTACATTAATTTAAATAAACGTACATACACCTAAGTCAACTTAATAACTAGGGTTTATAGAGGAAAGTAAAAAATCTGCAGCTTACGGCATATTATATTTTGGAAACTGGAGAATTTAACCTAATTAGGAAAGGATTTAAAGAAAAGAACATGTCTTAATTGGTAATATGGAAATACTTTTATCAGTGGCAGCTCTAGGATTTTTGAAATGTTTTATCTAAAAAGTGACACATGGGAACCACACCAGATACAAGGTGTTCTTAAAGTTGAGTCATTAATTATAATAGCTTGTGGAACTCATAAAAATAAGTTAATTTACCAAAAATAGTTTTTATAAAATTTTGGATTGAGGCCTCTGTTACTTTGTGACAGTTCATTTATAACTGGTAAATGAGAATGAGAACACAATTTTACTTTGTTTACTATTTTTTAATTTACAAATCAGTGACTGCAGTTCCGTAGTACTACTACGCAGTCGTTTAAATTTATAAAAAAATATTTGACTATCACCACGAGTTATCGATAAGAAATTTTACTAAAAATATGGTTTAAAAATACTCGTAAAGATGCTTTTTCCAGAAAACGAAGCTCAAAAAAGTGCAAAACCTGTTAATTTTTCCAAAATGCATAGATTTGCATGGAAATGTGGGATTAAGCTTAACTTAATATCTATATTACGCCGATGGGCGCTCTTTGCTTTTTAGGGGTGAAAACTATCCTTTATTGCTATAACCTATAAAACTATACATTTAAGCTTAAGTTAAGTAAAATTTGGCTTAAATAAGTTGAAAAAGGGCTGAAACAAGGTAGTGCTAGTCTATACCCAGGCGTTTTAAACGTTTATATCTTACTTTATTTCCGTCATACAGTAAATTAAAAAAATAACATTTTAATACCCCAATTTGTTATGTAATTGTTATCTTCCTTAGTTTTTAAGTTATTTTGAAGGAAAGGTCATTTTTTATTAAAATTCTAAAATTTGATTTTCACTTGCATCTCCATTTTTTTTATTAAGCAATTAAAATTGGTTAAAATTTTAAAATGTATTAAGGATGCATAAATAAAGAGAATAAAAAAAGGGCTACGACTCATTTTAATTAGGGTGGTAATTCGGGGGTTGTTTTCGAAGATATTTGCACTTAAAAAATTTTGGTCTAACCTTATATTATTCATAACTCACTCAATTTTTATGATACATGCCTTTCTTTTTTTAAATTCTTTGCAAATGCTTCAAAAAAGATATTATTAGTTTTGTCGAAAAATACGTAGATTTTGCGTTATTTGCCTTTAAAGCTATGAAATTTTGTTTTTGAATAACAGCTAACTTTTAACAAACCACAACCTGGTTTGTATTGGTCCCACAGCAAATACAAAAAGAAACATTTTATTCTTACTGACTTATTTTCAAAAAAACCAATAAAAGAAGTTGATTTTATCGACGAAAAACTCCAAATTTCGATCGTTAATAACTCAAAAAGTATGCATTTAAAAAAAATTCATAAACCATTTTTTGTTTAGAAATAATTTTTCTATCGGTTCCTGTGGTCAAAATATAAAAAAACTTACCCCCGAGATGGTTTGGCAACCACCTCCAAGGTAAAGGCGCCCTTCGACGTGATAAATATTTTGATACTTGGACTATTCCCTACCTACTGTCAAAATTTCAGGTCATTCTATGCATTTTAAAATACTTGCTAGGCAAAATGGTTTCCTGGACTATATATCAAAATTGTCAACCGGTTCATTAATTGCCAAAATACAGATGGCCAAACTTGACCGGCGTTTACGGCGAATCTATTTAATAATAATAAATATCAAATATCCAATTATTTTTTGCACATGATTTATATGGAATTATTGTATTATTTTTTGAATATTTTTTAAACACAAATAATTTCATGGCAAAAATATATATATTTTTTTATTTGTTTAAACAAAAATTGTTTTTCTGCAAGAGCTATCAAACAGATTTTAATGAAATTTGGCACAATGTTTTATCACAGCGAACAACACTAACAAAGTTACAGGCAATTTAAGTAAAACATTTTTTTTTTGGTTTTTCTTTACGTTTTGTCTATTGAAAAATGTTTTGGACCTTTTTAAGAGAGAGCATATTATTATCCCAATTTTTGCTTTATACATCTTTCCGAAAACTTTTCAGCAAAAACATGCGTGCCACCTCGTACATTCAGCAATTCCTGTTTTTTACAGATAAGGCTTGGTCTAAATATAATTCCTATTAGAGTAGGTTTCTATGACTTTTTATTCATCTTAGCTTTATCCTTCCCTCCATGTCTTTCTTGCGCCGTCTTGTAATTACGAGTAATAGACCTGTCTAATAAAACAGCTGATTACGGTAAACAAACTTGCTGGAGGACAAACAACCCGCTTAGCAATTTAACCTGCCTGTGCATTGTCCTTTTTATGGATTTTTTCGGATTTCGTTGTTTAAAGTGACTTTTTAAGTATATTTATATTATTTGGGAGTCTTAGTAATGGTACTTATGAGAATCAATCATGAGCTGTGAAGCTACAAGCTGAAAATGGGATGCCGCAAATCGATACAGACAAAAGCTCTCCGGAATTAATTTTGTGGATCCGTTTTGTTTAAAAAATTCGGATTTAAGTATAAATCCTGCTGACTTTCCCCCTGTTACTCAAATGGATATTGTCTGCTATTTAGTGCTTACAACAAACAACACAACAAATGAAAGCCATGTGTTTTAAGTTCCTCACATGGTGAAGTTTTTGGATGCAAAAATTATTAAAGACAACAAGGTGCTTTAATAAAATTAAAACCACTGTACCAACCATGTTAAATTTAAATTGTATTTAAATCGAATTTGGTTACCCAGTGTTTCGGAAGTGTGGTCTCGTCACTTGTTTTAACTTACATATTTAAGTGGTGTTAGTTTTTAAATTAAATGATTTTTTACTATTCTTTATTTAGGTTTTTTGCTTGTAATGAAGCACCTTGTATCTGATTATTAAGTTTTGTTTATAGGTGGGTGTAAAGTTTTAAATAAAAAACTTAAATGTAATTGAAATGTATATAATTTTAATAGATATTTAGATTATAAAGCAGAGCTTTATTAGGTGAATATTTCATGGCCTAGTAGCTTATAAATAAGGCTATAAAGTAATGAGAACACTAAAGATAATATACTAATTTCATACAAAATTTTATGTTTTATTGCTTCTAAGTGGTATTGAAGAATTTAATTTTGTGTTTATTTGATTCTTAAAAGCCTGTAAGTATAATAGACTTGACCATTACATCAGTAATGACACCAAGTGTAATGTCATGTTATCATTTTGATGTAATGATCGGTGCAAATAGTATACTTTATTCTAGTACACTTTTCTGTTCTCGTACAATAAAGTAGTACTATATTGTAGTACCTACCATATAATAAAGTAACCCTTTATATTCCCTAGGTAGGTAAGTAGGTTTAAAGTGAGTGGACTTTTTACGCCCTCCACTGCGACCGCTCGGTCTATTGTGGCTCACACCTTTTTATATTTCTTCCAATAGGATCAGACTTCTAATGAATCCAATATCAGATTGGGAAAGAGAGTTCTTACATCTCCTGTTACTCATGTCGCTACCGGACACGAGCACAATATGTGTTCTGGTGTCCCTGTCTCCTGGAAAGTATGACGAGCAGACGATTAGATCCGTCATGTCCTCCTCTGCCGGTCTAGTGACATGGGTAGCTACCAGGTCTTTGTTACAGGAACCAGATGTTTCTTCTGAGGCCGTATCTTCGGCCTTCCCTATGAAAACGGTCCTATTTGCTTTTTGTTTAAAGAACATATATAATAGACCGTTTATTATTAAGCACTTAAAAAGTCAAACATAAATTTTTAATGTACCATTATACTTTTATTTTGTACATGCAAAGTAATATTTATGATTGTTCATTTTTGTCGTAATATTTATTACTACCCCTGTTAAAAAGTATTAAAATAGTATTAAACCGACTGTTGATAGATTCCTTAAAGCATCATTCTTATTTAAAATAGAAGGAATCCTGTCAAAACCCACTCTATTCCTGTCTCCTCTATTAGCACAGTTTATTACACAACAAAATAAAGGCATTATAATTATTAACTTTATAAAAATCCTTTAAAATGCCAATTCGCTTATAAAAACGAAATGTAAACCTGTCCTTCAAGAGAATAAAATCAGCTGTTGTTGACAGTTCGTTAGACTGCCTTATTGCCAAGCGTTTCGACCAGTCCCTAACTGCTTGAATGTCAATGTATAGGTTTTAACAGGCATTTCAAAAGTAATTTTATAAATTTTATTGTTCATGTTTAAATAAATGAAAGACATTGTTTTACGTAAACACAATTAGTATTAAAAGGAACTTACCGTTAAAGGTAAGCATTAAATTTACTTTCCTAATGCCATTTAATCCTTTTACTATAAAGCCTATTAATTCATTGTATCAGCGTTAAATAAAGGAAGTACCTCTGCTCAGTTGTTGACAGCTTTTCCTAATGTTCCGAAAGGGACTTTATTTGATTAAGCCTTAATACCATATTTTAGTCCGGCTGTAATCTCTATTACAAACACTGTGAGCTTTTAATCCTTTTTGAAATCCTAATAGGGCTAATTTATTTCTGTTTCCCAATCGAAATTATGCTAATAAAAAGAAAATATTTAGAATTAAAATAAAATAAATTCTTCTTTTTTTTTTTTTCTCTAGCTACGGTGACCCTAATGAACTAATCAACCCAGACCTACATCCCAATCTTCGCTTTGAACTACAATAGTTATTTATAGTATCCAGAACGATTAACAATATTTGGCCAAGGCCGATTGTTCGAATAATTTAAAACTGATATAAATTATATTTTATTTTGTTTTGTACGTTATAGAGTGTTGATGATAATTGGAAATAAATAATTAGGTAAAGGTGGGGTTTAGGGCTTCAAATTTTTAATTAAAAAGATACTTCCCTGAAACGTAAGTGGATTCATTTAAGCGTTACCTAAAACTTTTTTTTTAATTCCGAGAATCGTGGCATGCGCCAAACAACTCACTTTAGCGATGTGTAAGTAATTTAAAGAATAATCTTTTTTATTACTTGACTTATAAGATCGGAAAATATATTGACCTACAAAAATATGCGGCATTTAGCAAGACCTACACCTTCAACATGTCATGATGTAATATAATTTTTAAATAAACGGCTGAATTCTGCACAGCTGGTAAATAAATAATAGTAAATTGTTACGGTTATACTAGCCTTCAAAAATTAAGGATCATCTGCCTGGCCCAGTCCCAAAACGTTATTGACGCATGTCATATCAAAAACGCCCAAAATTTTAGAATTTTTGAAGATAAAAAATTTGTATAAAAGCCGGGACCAATGTCTACTAATATAAAAATTATTGTATTTGATTGCTTTAAATATATCAGTCATTACAAAGATGTGGTTCATATAATCATTATGACTGCGTCTTTATAAGTACTTAATTTAGGAATCTCAACAATATTCTGTGTTTAGTAAAAAGATTATTAAAAACTAATACAATTTTAGTACTGTCCCAACTGACGTTCAGAAGAAGAAAATATGTTCAAAAATTGTGTCGAATCAGTCGATAAGCAAGGCCAACCATCCGTTGGCCTTGCCAGTTTGACTGCCCTGCTGCCACCCAGCTTATTTCTCCGTTTTTAACGCTTGACTACAAAACTTTGGCTTTAACTAAATCTTCGTTTTTGGGTGAAGCCGAATCTATGGTCAAAGGTCCCATTTTGGCAGAATGAAGCCGAAGCGATCCATATTCCCGTTCACTATTCGGGTTACGACTTAGTCTTCATTAAATAACTTATCAATTGGTTAGTGTAAATTATCGTTAGCTCTTCTTATTTATCTTATACTTATAAGTTAAGTAAATCGGTTTCCAACAAAATTAAATTATTTTTTAAAACTATTATGCCATTAAGCTCTGCTGTGGTCCCACGCCCACTATGACAACTTAAGGAAGCAGTTATGTGTATCTAACCACCTACACCGTTAGCTTTGAAACGGGTCTGAAATAATATTCCTTTTAATTGATAAAGGATTAAAACCCAACACTGACGGAATGTAATACTTATATCGGGTTATTTATAGCTTAACTTATATATTAACTTTTCAAGTAGTATTTATATTGGTATTGTATTTTTGGGAACAATTTAATATCTAAATTTCAATTAAATTATTAATTTTTTCTTATAATACGGGTATTTTTATCGAAGAGCTGAATGGAAAAAAATATATACCGATGAAGTCACTTTAATAAACTTCCACTTATTTGGAGCCGAACACTCTATCACTTAAGATCGTCCTTATGCTGTATCTAACAATGTACTAAAAATCATTTGAACCAGTTACCACGTTTTTTTTAAGCTGAGAAAACTAATATGTCAATTGATTTAAATCAAGCAATTTTGATTTTAGGTGTCCTAAAATTTATACACATTTTTTCCAATGAGTCTGTGGAAAACCAATTAAACTAAAACCAGTATATTACTTTATCGACAACGGTTTAATTTTGATGATTTCACATAATTATTTTTCTAGTATTTGAGGCATGTTATAAAACTCATAAAACACTAATAATGTTATGAATTTATAACAAAACTAGTTTTTGTAATAATAAAAAACAACTACAATAAGGAGAAATATACTAATTTTTGATACAAATTCCCACTATTTATTGCTATAAATATGATTAACACATTTTTTACATTTCCTTATAATGATAATACCGGAAGTCTAACTGTAGCTGTTTGCGCTGTTTGGCTCTTAGTCGGGGATGACATATTTACTTACTTTTTCATTGCATTTATTTTTCACCATTTTGCCATCACATCATGTCAAAAACTGGTTGCATAATTTCTCATATTTGAGTCGCGACTTTTCCGACACTAATGATTGCGTGGAACGTACTGCGTCAACCTCTACGTCTGAAGGGTGATTTTTGAAATCGCTTATCGTAATTTTTAAGTAGATTTTTTAGTGTCAAAAGTATTTGCGTTTACTTGACAAGATAAACTATCTTTTTAGAATAAACAAATGACTTCCTAATAAACAACGTTTGTAATCATGGTCTGGAGCACGTAAAAATTTTCCACAGAATAAAAAAATGTGCGTATGTCATAGTTTAGGGTTTTATAGTAGGCAACTAATTAACGAAAATTAAAACAATATTGTTTTTATTTCTTCGTTGTAAATAAAACGTTTTACTTTAAACATGCGTTTAAACATGATTACAACACTCGTGTGATTAAATCGACTCGGTTTACAACCTACTCATTCTAATCTTTTACACTTGTTGTATTCATGTTCATAAACGCTCTTGTAATGTAAGTAGAACTATTATTATGATCTGCTAAGTTTAAAATAATTTATTTAAAGGTAATTAAATGACTAAAAACACTTTTTCGTTATATGCACTTTAAGAAAAAACGTGTAACTTTACACATACAGGGTCTTTGATTATATTTACGTGGCTTCTGGAGACTTTATTTTTAAAGACAGAAAAAAATATAAAAGTTGTAGGTTTTTTTCCATATTATCTTTTAAAATTATCAGTAAAAAAATATCGCAATTAAACAATGACAAAATATGGGCAACTTTAACTTTTTTAAATAGAACACCCTGTATATTATGTGCTACAATAAAAGATCTTTTTTTCTGATTTCAAATACATATAGGTACATTAATGATATTTGGATGAACCATTTTTGGGATATTTAAGCCTAAAATATAAATAAATTGAAAAAAAAATCATATTAGTATCAAGAAAGCTATGAAAACAATATAATTGTTTTAATAAATTTGATGTATTGATATTGTAAAACGTTGAAATTTATCATTTTAACCATTAAAAGTAGTTTGTATTGCTTTTTTGTCGGTGGGCTATTCAGAAAAACAAAAAATCTCTATTATGCGTCTTTTTTATGGTAACAATAATAATGTGACGACAGTGCAAAGGGAATATTGCTTATTATATCCTTAACAACGGGTACCATCTATAGATACTATTAAATACATAGTAAGAAAGTTTAGTAAAGAAAAAGCTTTAAAATGAAGAAAAGGACTGCAGCACGACATAAAAACAAGGCTTTGGATATCCTACTTTTTCAAGATAATTATTATACTTTTTCTATTGGACTTGCACTAACTACTTTTCATAATTTTAGGAAATCCTGAAATATCAATCATTAATGCGGTATCTGAACTTAATAAAACAGATTATAAAATTTTATTAACCTTAAAATTTTACAAATTTTATCCTTATAAATTTATGTCCGTTCAGAACCTTCCTGAACAAAACATGCAGGACCGACCTGGTTATGCAGCAGATTCAAAGTTTTTAAATAAAATTCTATTCATCGACAAGTCTTCCTTCACTTAAGCAGGAATGTTTAATCACAAGAATAAACATTATGGGTCCAGAGAAAACCCTCACCAAATTCAGCAACTAAACAATTCTATTGTTTCCATGGCTTTCTTGATACTAATATGAAACTTTTTTGTAATTTATTAATAATTTATCTTAAAATATCTCAAAAATGGTTCATCCAAATATTATCAATGTATATATATATATATATATATATATATATATATATATATATATATATATATATATATATATATATATATAATGGGGATGCAGTCTTTTTTTAAATTATTGAAAAAGGATTGGTGGCCTGGATTTAGTAATGAAACCCTTTTCTGTTTTGTCAAGCTTTCGAGAGTTTATTATTTTCTCCCTTCCTCAGGACTAACTAAAAATAAAGTTTTTTACAATTAGAAAAACTAACCTAAAAACCTTTAAAAAGATTGAACTCACCAAAGTGGGTTGCTATGTGGAAACAAGCAATATCCATGCGGATAATCAAGATTTATCTCCATATGTATGTTAAAAACTACATCTTTAAGGGAAAAAATTCATTTAAAAACTTAAAAGAGAACCGAAATGAGAACACGCGGAAAAGCGCGGTTAAAAGTTCTGACAGACGTGATCGAATGTATAAAACTATCTGAATGGATCACCGACATTCGTTACTCGAAAACTTCAATTAGAGAGGGATGCAGATTAATGACATGTGAAAGAAAGAGACATATCTTGTTATTTTACAGCGCAGGATCTATATAATAATCTAGGAACGTTCCACAGTACCCTGACTGAGTAAATTTATTTATGCCTTTTAATTTTATTTTTAAGAAATTAGTATTAAAAGTATGCCAAACATGTGGAAAACGGGAAACACCAGCACTTCCGTCATTTTTTTTTTTATTAGTGGTTTGACTTACTTTAGTATAAGACATGTTCCGCTAAAGCACATGAATGAACTCTCCCACAACACTTTTGTGGGAAGTGATGCGCCTTTAAATTTCTAGATGTCTCCAACATATGACTTGTACAATTTCATTTTCATCGTCGCGAACCCTCTTAAATTTCAATATATATATATATATATATATATATATATATATATATATATATATATATATATATATATATATATATATATATATATATATATATATATATATATATTATAATATATAATATATATAAAATTAACAGAAAAAAATCTTTCCTTGTAGCTCATGATATACAGGATGTTTCATTTAAAAAAGTTAAAGTTGCCTATATTTTTCCATTTTTTATTTTGATATTTTTTTACTTATAATTTTTAAAGATAATATGGAAAAAATCCTACAATTTTTATAAAAAAACATTTTTTTCTGTCTTTAAAAATAAAGGCCCCAGAAGCCACGTAAATATAATCAAAGACCCTGTACATAAATACCCTATAGAGAAGAAAATTATAATTAAACGACAATTAAAACAATATATTTTTTATTTTTTGGTTGTAAATAAAACGTTTTACTTTACACATGCGTTTAAACACGATTACAACACTCGTGTGATTAAAGCGACTTGGTCTACGACCTCCTCATTCTAATTTTTCACACTCGTTTTATTTAATTTCATAAACGCACTTGTAATGTAAATAGAACTATTATTATGATCCTGTGCTAAGTTTTAAATAATTTTTTTAAAGGTAATCAAATTACTAAAAACATTTTTTCGTTATATGCACTTTAAGAAAAAACGTGTAACTTTACAACTATTAAGAAAAAAATCATAGTAAAAATCAATTTGTACACCGCCCATCAAATGTAATTAAAGCATAGTCTAAAACCATCACAGCATCCTTAGTATATTTCAAGAAATTTTAATAATATGATGTTAAAAAGTGAGTAAACTTCGTATAATTAACAAGCAAACAAAAGGAAAAGCTATAAAGCACGGAACAACCCATAAAAAAAGTCTGGTCACAAAAAAATTATGTTCTAACTTTTTTATAAATCGTTACTTTTGGTCCTTTTGCAACCTTCTAATATAAAAAATCGTTTTCTTTTTATTTTTAATAAAAAATGTAGGAGCAGAGAATAAATTTATTCCTTAATTTTTAATATCAAGTAGGGAAGAGGGTGACAAGACGGGGTACTTAATGTTTAAAGATACAAAACAAAGTTCATTTAGTAACAAAATATTATTATTTTTAACTTAATCACAACTTAATAATCATCCAACATTTGGTCACATTAGAAACTTTTAGTAATCCATATTAGAAAAAAAACATCAAAATAAAAAAGGTGTTTTGCCCTGTCTTGCCCCATGGTACTGGTAAGATGGGGCAGCCCTAGGGTAAGATGGGGCGATAAGAATTATCAAGACAAAATGATGATTGTTTACACGGGCAGACTCGTAGACATGGATGATTTTAACATCATCATCGTCGATTCTTGCACAGCTATTATGTGCCTATTTTTCACAGTATAAGCCTGATATTTACCATTCAATGGAATTGGAATACAGAAATAGTTTCTGAAGCAAACAGTTGGGAAATGTGCTTTTCTTACATGTTGCACATTATACTATTTTTTACGACCATTCCTTTTATAGCGAAACAAAAAAATATATAAGTATTTTTTAATAATAATATAGTCAATCATAATATAATCATTTTTATTTATACTTAACGTTTTTATTTATAAATCAACAATAAATAAGTAACTGTAATAATTAATTTATTTGCGTTATTTATTTTAAAAAAACTCATTAAGAAAGTTTAGTGTCTCTATCAGATAAAATACAATATTCATAAAACTGACGTTTGAAATAAATATGGCGCTCGCCGATACATAATACATTTATTTTTGTTTAATCGTTGCTATGCGACGCCAACTGCCACAGACTGCAAGATAATTTTAAAGTCGCGAATCAAAGGCCTATTTCTACTATTTCATAAAGCAATTGAGAGCAAATTACTTTTCTTACTAGAGAAAAAAGTACTTTTCTCACTGTTTGTGGGTTTTTCTCATTGCATAAGAAATATTTTATTTTAAAAGCTAGTAACCAGTGAAAAAAATGTGATTCGTGTAATTTTTTTTTTGTAAATTTTAAGAACAACTAAAAATAGTCATTTTGTTAAAATATATTATTCTAGTTTGTTTTCAATCTATGTCATGTTTCCCAATCCAACTGATTTTTAGACCATTAAGACACCTAAAGAAAAAGGCAAAAAATACTACGATACTTAGCATTATCCCTATCGGAGTTGGAAAAAGGATTAAAAAGTAATAGTGTGTGTATATAAGGATTACAGGGAAACTCAAATTGGGTCTTACAGTTTAATCCAATAAGGTCCCTTTTAGGAACAGTGAGAAATGTTGTGTATACACAAGACTTATAGTCTTGTTTTAGTTAAAGCTGGAAAAGCAAACAAGTTAGGGAGTAAATGGGTTTAAATAAAAAATAAAAGTAATAAAGGAAAGTTGTATTTGCAGAGTTTTTATTTTTCTTTTGTTGTGCTTTATATGCAATACTTGAATGACCCATTAAAAGTATGGCCTGGGGTAAATTTAAAAAAAATATATATATATTTTATTGTTTTTTGGGTTATAAAAAGTTTTAAAAAATATGTCTGTGTGTGGTCAGTGTTGTGTCTTACGTTACTAAAATAAGTCAAAATTCAACTTAAAATATGATTAGATGTGAAAAAAAATCAAGGTCGTCTGAGAAAATACGTAATAAATATAACCTAGGTAACAAATAACAATGCCCAGTGGTAGAACACTTAAAATAAAATACATAGCATCAAAAGCGTTGAAAGACCCTTTCCTCTTTGATCAAGCTAAGCAACAAGGGTATAGTTAATAGTTTAACTTGAATAGAATGACTATCGGTGAGCACGGCATGCCGTCGTATGTGGTTCGGTTTCCAAGTTAAACTGTAAGTTTTGTGTAAATTAAATTACCCAGAAGGTAACGAAGGGCAGAAGGAAGTTAAAAGGCCATCCTTTTTTATAAGGGTTCATTGGTATAGTGGCATTACCGCGTTGTCTGCACGCCTATTTCGGTACTTGGGCCACATTTACAGAAAATAACATAGGTCAACATTTGATCTACGCTGGTACACCCGAAGCGGTTAGGTGCTACTAGAATTTTTAGATTTACTGATTACGCTTTTGACCTCGGTTAACCTCCATCACGTCAAGTTCAAAGCCATTTGAAAGTAAACTTAAAAAAAACCATAGAAAAATTTGAAAAAATTCATGCATATGTTTTTGAGGTCACCGAATTCTAATCCGGTTTATTTACACTTTGGGTTTATTTTAAGGGTCATAAAGGTTATTCCAAGATAATATGGTAGTGTTTTTGGAAAAAAAGGTTTAGTACTATTCAAAAAATCTCAAAAAAATCGTTTGTAAGTTTTGCGGTCAGCGAATCGAAATCTGGGGTCAGTTAACCTCTATTAAGTTAGGTTTAAGGTCATTTGAAGGTCAAATGATCTTAACATGACAAATTTTAGAGGTCGCTGAATCCAAATATTCGGCATTTATTTATACTTTGAATCTATCCTGAAGGTCATCTAAGGTCATTTCAAGTGGTTTTGGGAAAAAATGTTTTGTACGATTCAAAAAATTTAAAAAATTTGGTAGGTATGTGTTAGAGGATGTTTATCCTAGAGGTCATGCAAAGTCATTTCAAAGTCAGTTTAAAATGTTTTAGAGAAAAAATATTTAGTACAATTAAAAAATCTTACCAAATTCGTACCTATGTTTTTCAGGTTGGCGAATCAGAATATAAGATCGGTTAATTTTTATAAGGTCAGGTTCAAGGTTGTTTGAAGGTCAAGTAGAGGTCGTCGACTTCAGATTTGGAGTTCGTTTTTCCCTTAAGGTCTTTTACAGGTCATTAACATATATATTTTTAAATTATTTGGCATAGAAATTTTAAGGGCAATCCGAAATATTAAAAAAAAAATCCATGCATAAGCATATGTAACTACATATAAATACATACATATGTTTTTAAGATCGCTGCTTTTTGATATTTCAGATTGCCCTTAAATTTTCTATGCCAAATAATTTAACACATTATACAGGAACACGAAATTCGAAGTCAGCGACCACAAAAACATATACATAAATTTTTCCTATGGTTTTTTCTCCACTTGACCTTAAATCTGACCTTATGTTGGTCAACTGACCACAGATTCCAATTTGCCGACGTCTTACACCTACGTCCAAATTCTTAGAGATTTTTTGAATTGTACTATACATTTTTTCCTTGACCACTTCAAAATGACCTTGGGTGACCTCTAGGAGAGATCTTAAGTTTAAATAGACGCCGAATTCGGATTCAGCGACCTCGAAAACATGCAAAAAAAATTAAAAAATTTGCTGTTTTTTTCTATACTTTACCACTTAAATGACCTTAAACCTGACCCTATAAGGGTTAACTAACCTTAGATTTCGATTCGCGGACCTCTACACATACTACAAATTTTTTCAAATATTTTAAATCGTACTAAACATTTTGTCTTAAAACACTTTCAAATGAGCTTAAAATGACCTTGAATGACCTCCAAGATAGATTCAAAGTGTAAATAAACGCCGACTTCGGATTCAGCGCCCTCAAAAACATGTGCATGATTTTTTCAAAATTTTTTCGATGGTTTTTTTTTACTTGACCTTTAAATGACCTTAAACCTGCGTGATATAGGTTAACTGACCCCATATTTCGATTTGTCGACTCCGAAAATTTACTAACGATTCTTTTTAGATTTTTTAAATAATACTAAAAATTGTTTACAAAAGCACTACAAAATGACCTTGAAATGACATTGGAGGGCCTCTAGAATAGATGCAAAGTGTAAATAAATTCGGATTTAGTGACTTCAAAAACATATGCATACATTTTTCAAATTTTTCCGATGGTTCTTTTTTCAGTTGACTCTTAAATGACCTTTAACTTGACGTGACGGAGGTTAACCAAGATCAAAATTGTAATCAGCAACTCCGAAAATCCTTGTAGCACCTAACCTCCTCCGGTGTACCCGCGTAGATCAAATGTTGACCTGTGATAATTATTAAGTATCCCAAAATCTGGCTTTCACTGTGTCTTATACATATGCTTCTTGTTAATTGTCTTAAAATTAAACAAACTGTGGTTGGAAAAATTATACAAATTGTATGAAAACTTTATTAGAATTTTACGGGGGATATAAAATTAATAAAAAAACATAATTAAATTAAACTAAATTTGGTACAAAAACTAGTTGACCCAAGGCCTGAAACACTGAGGTCATAAGAAATACAATCAAAAACATAAATAGAAAGCTGATTATGTAAGTTTTAATAGTAACTTTGTATTTTATTGGTTTTGTATTATAAAAAAAATATTAGATAAGCTAAAAGAGGAAACACGTAAAGAAATAATGAAAAAATCATATACTTGTTACAGTTAAATACATTTTCGCACGAATTTTCGTACACAAAAAGACAATTTTCGCGCTGGAGCGGAAAGTAGTTTTTGTTAGTTTGTATAAAAAAGTTACGTTTTTATTTACTTTTATGGTTATTTTTATAAAAGCAAATGAAATATAGATTTTTAATAACAATGGTTATTTGAACACTATTAACAATTTATGCCAGTAACTGGCGCCAGTCTCTTTGGCATGACAATAATTTTTAACTGGTAAAGCGCTGAACTTGGGTCGTTTACATGATGTCAGTCAGTCGTGAACTACTAGCACGAAAAATGGACAGACTCCCTATTCTTGCCAGTGCTGTCGGCCAGCGCTGGACTGGCACGAAAAAGTGTGGTTAGGTTATTAGGTCCTTGTTACAGGAACCAGATGTACCTTTTGAGGCCGTATCTCCAGTCTTTCCCTTTGAAAACGGTTCTATCCGCTTTCCGTTTAAAGCCAGGGAGCCCTTTTCCCAATAAAAGCGGTTCTGTCGGCCTTCTGTTTGGATGTCATTCATTCATCAGCATGGTATGCTAACACCTTGAGTTAAGCCTTGGGTTCGTTTTAGCTTCGGATCCCGTCCCACAAGCTAGCGGCTGGAGTTGCCGATAGCCGGCAATCCCAGCAGGTTGGAGTTGCCGATAACCGGTAACTCCAGCGCACTTTACAAAAGATCCTACTGGACGCAACCACAACATCGACGTGCGAAGACAGCGGTGGGTTATTATATGGTGCTAGCGCTGGCATGCCAGTGAGACTGGCACCAGTTACTGGCATTGTTTAAATGGGCCTTCATGAAATATTTAAATAATGCCTTTACATATAACAATAATTTTGTTTTCATGATACCAAATCAACACTAGAAAATTTTCATGTCAATCAAACCAAGCTTGTAAAACAAGCGTCTTATGTAGTTTACTTGATAATTTATCTTTATTCTCGTGTTACCGTTGTATTTTTCAAAAATACAAATAAAGATAAAGATATCTTGAATTCTGATAAAGAAGTCCCTAGTTCCATTTTAAAAGATGCCGAAAATATCAACCTAAATTTGTTACTTCAAAAGTCGCGTCATAGATATGAAAAGGAGTTTTAATTTTTTACAAAGAGAGGTATTTTTGGCTCTTCTTCGAGCTTCAAAAAACATGCAGCAAAAGTACTTTATGGTCAAGGTACTCCATGTTAAAATTTATTATGAATGTAAAAAAAATCTGGACATGGAAACTTTGCTTAAATTAACAGTCCACCTAAAACTGCAAAATACAGACTTTAAACCAAAAAAACTAAGCTTAACCGAAGAGAAAGTTACGAAATTTCTCGGGAACGCCCCAGACGAGGTATATTTTATGATAAAAGTCGCGACCATCTTTGGATTAGCCGCTGCTTGTCGCCGAAATAAGCTTATAAAACTTAGCCCGGAAGATATTGATGATAAATGCAATTTATTGGTAATTTGTATATCTGACTCTAAAAATTTACCAAAAGAGTTTGTTATGCCTACCCAAACTTCCGTCGTTTTTCGGCCACCCTATTTACTGATGCTAAAGAGGGAATAAGAAATATTAAATGATTAGTAGCTTGAAATTCAACCTCGGTTGCTAAAGGTTTTATGGAAGAATTTACGGCAAATAATAAGAATATGTCTTTCTGTATCTAGTTCTTTCCCTATATCGGATTCCGTTATGCCCAATATAAAAACGACTCCAATGGAAAACTGCTGGATGCTTTTTTCGCACTTGGCAACTTACCCGAACTCCACTTTGTGTTGTTCTGCTAACGGCAGTCGCGCGTGAAAAAGTATCACTTTCCGTACTAGTTAGAAAAACAACTTTTGCAGTCAAATTTCGGTATACATTTTAAATTTCATTGTATATAACAGTTTGAGTTAACTTTAATTAATACTCTTTTGTATTTTATACGAAACAACTAATACGATAAATCCTAAAGTAACAACCTGTAAAAGTTGTATTTTTTAAAAACCAATATATTTTATTTAAAAGAAAACTGATGTGTTAAAAGTATTATAATTTTGAATATTTAACTTTTTCCTTTGACATCACTATTATTTTTTTTATTGACGTCGCACTTAGTTATAGGATTCAAATAGTCATTCACAGCTGATTCCAATATTTTGAAAGCGACACTGAGTCTGGGTGAAGTCTGGGTGAATGGCGTGGCTTTTCTTTTCTTTAAATTAAATATCGAGTATTGATTCGCATTCACATAACGTAATGATGGACAGAACAAGCAGATACTTTTTTATTATTTATTGACCAGGGAGTCACATCAAATCATTATTTATTAGGTGGGCAGATTCATTTGACGGGAGAAGTTTAAGCTTTTAAATATAAAACGAAACATTGTTTGCAAATTGGAATTTATATTCCTTTGCTTGTCTTTCTAAAGTGATAATACCTTTACATGTTTTGGGTTTAGAAATCTTAATAATAATATTAAAACATTTTAAAGTAGTTATGTCCACGTTTATTATATTCTTTACTTACACTTTCCTAGATTGGCAGTAAAAAATAAAATAAAAGAGCAACACAAAAAATAGTTGTTTTTTAAGGTTTTTGATAAAAATGAAGACTCATTTATTTACTGACATGCATGGATTAAATTTAAAAACATGTATATCACAAACATTAAATGTAATAGAAAAGTGTCGTTTTATTAAAATCAGTGAATTTATTTTAAAGGAAACAAATTAGTCTGCAAAACACCGCATGCGAAATTTTTTCGTATTCTGTTAGCTAAAAGCTTTGTATTTTTGCAATAAAGTTTTAAATATTTTAATAGAAAACTACTATAAAAAAATTAATTTTGTTGCCAATTACTTTTTGCCACTAAAAAATAAGTATTCGTAGTAAATTGTTAATTAAATTTTAATTACCAACATAAATATACTTAAAGAAACTAAAATCTCGGTATACTACGAAATATTCTCCTTTCATCAGATTCATTCATCCAATTTCAGCGATAACAAATATTTAGTTGGTGCACTAAAATATTGTTTACTTCAATGCCTTAAAGAGAATTAGTAACGAAGGGTAGTTTCTTTGTTAATATATTTGAAGGGTACAGGGCAGTCAATTTTTAGCAAAATTAAGATACTAACGTTATCCGATAAAAAAATTATTGAATTTTGTTCCAAAAAAAATTCCCGACAAGGACGTGATAAATCGGGAAATATTAAATAAAAAAAATTTCGTACCGGAGAATAACGTGAAAAATCCGTGCGGTACCGAGCAAAAACGGGCTATGTCGCGTTTTTACCTGTCTATTTGGCAGCGTTGTGCTCGTTATTTTAAACGCTTTTGTATCATTTTGTAGCCAATACCAATTTCGGCCAAAAAATTTACCAATATGTAGAGTTTTTAAAAGTTCTGTGAAAAAGAAGCTTAAGATAGTTTTGCCTTACCGTTGCATTATTAACTGGGTATATGGAAAATTTTTACCTATAAAAAAATTTTAAAGTAAACAATAAAAGATCTAAGCTTATTTTCCTACACTAATTAAACTATTAAGTTTTTATTTTAGGTGATTAGATTTATGTGAGAATACCAAAGATTATTTTTTAGTTCAGTTTTGTTTCACTACATTAGTTATATAGACATAACGCTGGATGTTGAGTGAAATAAAAAAGAATTGTTGTTAATTAAGGGAAAAATGAGCTAAGTCACGAACAGTTCTCAATAAATTGTTGTTTTTTCTATCAATAATTGTTTAAAATATTTGCAGTTTATGACCTACAGATCTCAGATAGTTGGGAAACATATTTGTAAAAACACAATTTTATCAAACCAGATACTTTAGTTTTTGTAGCGTTTTTTGCTTTTTTTCAAAGTCATAATATTTGACTTGGTCCGTTTTTCCCCTGTATCCTTCATTTGATCTTTTATTGCTTAAGTGACACACAGATATAAAGATCAAAAAATATACAAGGAATCGAATAATAACATAAGAAATAGGATATTTATAAAAAATAATTAATGACTCCATTATTTAATGAATAATTGTTTTTCAGTCATTATTTTTAGATTCGGCAGAAAATTTATACAGGGTGTTACAGAATGTCGTGAGGAAAATTTGGGGGCAGATTCTACATGTAAAAATATGAAAAAAAGTTCATATAAACATGGGTTCGGAAATGCTTTGTTTTTATGATACGGGGTGTTTAAAGTTTTTTGCCTTTTAAAGTTTATTTCTTATTTCTCGAAAACCCATGGAGATATGTTTTGCTACACGCAAATATTTTATTATAGGTCACATTTACATGTAGAAAATTATTTTTTAAGGGACTTAGATCAGTGGCGTTTATGCCGGTAAGTTCTTATTTTTAGCGAAGAAAACTGTACGCCACTGGTTTTCGCAAAAATTAGTATTGCTTTCTAAAAGCCAGTTTAATTCTGCCCAAAAGCACCTCCTGTACTACCCTTTCAAAATAAAAATTAATTTATTAATCCGTATCCGTATAAGCTGTTTTCGCCGGAGTCCTAAAATATTTCGAAGGGGCAGAAGAAATATTCGAATGCGATATAAAGCATGCATTAACGCAGAGGGAAGCCATTTACAGCATTTAATCTAAAGTTAAAATCAAATAAATTATTCCTGAACCATTAGTACAAATAAAATAATAAAATTATAAATAAAACATGAAACAGCTAAGTGTACTTTTGGTTTTATTTCGAAAACGGTAAGTCAGAACGAAAAAGTCCAAGAGGTACTTTTTAAGCGTAATTAAAATGGCTTTAAGGCAGCAGCACTAATTTTTGGAAAAACCAGTGGCGTATAGTTTTTTTCCCTAAAAATAAGTACTGACCAGCACGAACGCCACTGATCTAAGTTCCTTAGAAAACAATTTTGTACATGTAAATGTAATCTATATTTATACATTTGCGTGTACAAAAACTCATCTTAATATCTCCACGAGTTTTCGAGAAATGTGAAATAAACTATAAAAGACAAAAAACTTTAATCACCCTGTATCATAAAAACGAAGCATTTTCGGACCCATGTTTATATCAACTTTTTTTCATATTTTTGGATGTACAATTTGCCCCTAAATTTTCCTCACAACATTCTGTAACACCCTGTATAAGATGGCCATTTCAGTTTTTTTAAGTGCAGGTGTACTTAAAAAGCGGCCTCTTTTCTTTAGTCTTCTTTGGATACCCTATACATTTAACCGGGGTGGTATTTCCTACTTCATTCTTTATTTTAACCAAGGCTCCCCACTTCTAAAAAGCTTTCCTTTTCAGCCTACTCACAAAATACAAAGAACATGTTCCTTTTTCATGGGTGTTTAAGCAAGTATAATTTCTTTGTAAACAGCCTCCAATTCAACAATCTAACATTACATTACTGATTTTTTTTCGGTAATAGTCAAAAATGTCAATTATTATATTCTACATTTAATTTAATGAAAAGCAAATTTTTAATTTAATTATTATTACTTGCCTTTCAATACACTACATAATTTCACTATATTATAAAAAATATTTATTTTCTTCTTTTTGTTGTTCCCAAAATCCCCCCGCCCCAAAAAATAAGTTAGTTATTAGAATTTAAACCCTTGTGGACTATTTCAGGATCAGAAAAAGTTTGTATTTTAAATTATTTTTAACGTGGTTTTTCTACAATTTATCACTGTCAGTTACCATATCTGCATTAAAGTAGGGTATGTGAGCATTCTTAAAATAAACTAAAGATCGTAGATTTCCCATTTGTCTTTCCTGCAGTTTAATTTGCATAAATTAAATGCATTTGACAAATATCGCTAACATAAACTTAGAGTTAAGGGTATGATTTACTAGTTAGTTAACTAGTTTTATAAAGAAAAAAAAAAACAAATTACATGCGATATAACAATTATAAATTAGTAGTTATTATCTAAATAAAGTTATATATGACTAATGTTTTTTTATTTTTAACATTAGCTTTATATATTTTTTATATATATATATATATATATATATATATATATATTTTAATATATATATATTTTTTAAAATCATTTTTGCTAGAAAGAGTAACACTGCTGCTCAAGGTTTGATGTCCGAAAAAGGGACTGCTAAAATTATTGTTTCTTGATTTCATAACACTATAAAACTGTAAGTTTATGAATAATATCTCAAAAATAATTAACAATAGACCTAATAAAATAAGATATAAAACCATTTCTACTAATAAGTTTATTTTAGGTGAACTATAACTTAAAAGTTATAGGTACCGGGTGGTGCGTCGCCAACAAAAAATGAAAATCCCATGTAAATTTTAAGGGGGTCAATTATTGGCTCCCCTGTACATTTTACAGAAAAAATGCAAGATAACATTTTGTAAAGACCAATCTGACAAGCTCTTGTGCCAAGTTTAAAAAAAAATCTAATTAGCGATTCTTAAATTATTCAATTAAATGTAATAGCAAAATTACCAAATTTCGGTTCAGGTAAAACCAAATAGGCACCAGTAAAATGAATATTGTCCCCGAAAAGGGGAAAATTTAATAAATCAGTGTATTTGAAAAAAAAATATGAATTATTTAATCGACGAAAAAGTATCCATAATTAAGTGACATTATGCGGAAAACAGTTTTAGAGCAGTAGGTATCTGAAATGTTTTCAGTTTATTCCCCCACCAAGCCCATTCCGTCCATTTCAACTATTAAACGTATTGTCAAGAAGTTCCAGTCCTAAGATACCGTAATAAATAATGGTATATGTTTAACTCAGGATATCATAAAAAGAGCCGAAGAAAGAGAGAACAAAGATCTTAATATTCTAATTAGTGTAAAGGAAAACAAAATTATTAGTAGGAGGGTTCTTGAGGAATTGGTAAATAAACATCATACAACGGTATTGCGCACTTTAAAAAATACAAAAATTATTCGTATAAATTCGAAAAACATTAAGGCTGCGAAAGGGATAAAAAGCGAAGAATGACATTTTGTTTTAAAATGATGAAAAAAGCAAATAACGATAGGAATTTTTTAAAAAATATTTGTTTTACCGATGAATGTACATTCACCCTCAACAATAAACCAAATGTTCAGGATTGCCGGTACTGGAGCCAAGAAAACGAACATTGCTTTGTTCATACTCGGAAAAAATATCCCCAAAAAACAAATGTATTCGTGGAAATTATCAGAAACCATATCATTGGACCCTTTTTATGGACTATAACCTGACAGAAACCTATTTGGAATTATTTCATAATTAAATTGGACCTGCCTTGGAAGAAGTTGTTCGGGAAGATCAAATTATCTGGTACCAAATGAATGGTTGCCCCGCCCATAACGCTCGTATGGTTGGAGAGTACCTGGAAAATGCTTTTAACGGCAATATTATTGATCCACGGTACCGGATACTTTGGCCAGCCAGGTCACCTGATCTTTCACCAATATTTCTTTCTGTGGGGTATTAAAAAATGTCATTTATAAAAATGTAAAATTTGAGAATCTAAACCAGCTCAAAAACTATTTATATCAACTTAATAACGTTAGAAATGAATTTTATGATCGGTTGGGATATTGTTTAGCTGTTAATGGAGGGTTGTTTAAACAGTTGATTAAATAATGTTTTTATGTAAAAGTTATTGTATTTGTATTTTATTGTAAAGGAAAAATAAAGAACTTTGTATTTATAAACAAATAGTAAACAAATAGCAACAAATACCAGGTATAAAAAACCACAAGGATAATTTATTAAAAAAAGGGTTTATAGTGTTATGAAGCCAAAAACAACTTGACATCTCTGTTTTTGGTTTTATAACTCTATAAAAATTTTGAGTTTATAAACGATATTCAAAAAGTTAGTAATAATTTCTGCAACAGACTAAATTAAAAGGCTGTAAAATCCATTTCTTTTAATTTGGTTAACTTATGTAGATTATTTTTAAACAATGAAGATAGGAGACAAAAATTAGATATGTAAGGCAATTACAAAGTCGGTTGTGCGATTATAAAAACTGGACTAAAAACCATATACTATTAATTATAAACAGTTTAAAAAATATAAGAATTACAAAGTCGGTTGTGCGATTATAAAAAAGGATAAAAAAATATTTAATTATAAAAATTTAAAAA